>PVKM010035552.1:0-15158 GCA_004027735.1 Carollia perspicillata | reverse complement strand
CCCCAATTGGCAAGATTTTCAAATGAACTCTGATGAAGTTATTTTGTATAATTTCATCTTTGCAGCTTTTCCACCTACAGACTCATGTGACATTCTGACACCATGACATTTTAAATAGTGCCTTAGGTAATATTTTATTCCAGCTATCTGCTCTTGCCTCATCTTTTTAATGCTAGTTAAGTATTTTAAGTGTTGAGTTTGTGAAGAATCAGAGCTGTTGCTGAGAAAAGAATTTATAAGTGCGTTCCCAGTCCAGAATACAAATACAGCATATGGCACTTCGATACAATACGGAACCTCAAATCAGAAAAATGACTTTATATGTTAAGATATGTACGCCACTCAATCAGTTGATTAAACATTATCCAGAACAGCTGGCAGCTGACAGGATTGAGTTCTTTTAGATTAACTTGGATTCTCTAGATCCAAATATATAGAGAAAAAAAATGAAAAAAAAATTCCTTCATTACAGCTTAACACATACAATAACGACGTGGAGGCCCACTGTGTTTGTAGCCAAGTAAAAAGGGTTTGTTCAAGGAGCGCAGTTTGGATCTGGGCCCCCCGCTCCAACATTTTTGGGTTGTCCTGCATTTTTTCATTGCTGACATTTAATATCCAGATCTTTTCTGTTCTGAATTGTCCAAAAGCAAAAAAAAAAAAAAAAAAAAAAAGAGAGAGAGAGAGAGGGAGAGAGAGAGAGCATGGGCTCGTCTAAAAGTTAGAATGCTGTGGGAGTGCAGTTGGGGGTTGGATGGGGCAGGGGAGAGCAATGGAGGGGGACTGGGACAAGTGTAGTTGAACAACAATAAAAAATAGTAAAGAAATAGAGCTCTCCCCCCCACTCCCCACAAATGTTAAAATGCTAGGGCAAAGCCATTTAGCGGCAAGAATTTGCTTTGAAGTTAGTACATATACATTGCAATACTTATGTAACATAGGTTGGTAAGAGGTTAACTCTATCATGAAATGAGAGAATAGAAATAAAAATATTTTACAAACGGAAGCATCATTTATAGTAATGAACACCGTTATTGTTTTACGGGCAGATAAACTACGTGATGCAAGCACATTCCCTGTCTCTTTGTTTCTATCAAACATCTACAGGCAGCTTCCACTTACTGTCTGCTCCACAGTCCACCGCCAATCTCATTTCTTCCAGGTTTTCATAGGCCCCCCAGTACTTGGTGACCGTCCGTTCTCAGAATTTATACAATATAATTTCCTGTTGCCTCCTCCTTGTTATCTGTGCTTTTATACTATCTTTCTGTTATGGGTTGCATTGTGTCTCTCTAAAATAAATATTGGGTTAGCCAAAACGTTCATTTAATGTTTCCATCCACTGGCTCTAGTAGTGCTTAATTATCTTTAACTTCACTTAAAATAATTTTGTCACATTGTATTGTGACAGCTGTTATATCAGCATGCATTTAAAACAACTTATCAAAATTGGTGAATTTTTGTGTAGCCATTTTAACATTGAAGATGGAAGAATATAGGTAACATTTTTGATGTATTATGCTTTATTATTTCAAGAAAGGTAAGAACACAACTGAAGTGCAAAAAGAAAAGATTTGTGCTGTGTATGGAGAAGGTGCTGTGACTGATCAAATGTGTCAAAAGTGGTTTGCAAAGTTTCTTGGTATTAATGACATTTTGGTTAAATAATTTTTTGCTGGGGGGCTGTCTTATGCATTGGAAGGTGTTTAGGAGCACCCCTGGCTTCTACCCAATAAAGCCAATAGCAGGAGATAGCCAACATACTCACAATATCCAAATAAAAAAAAATTAGTGGTGAAAATGAAAAATATGCCTTTTATTTTATGGAAAAACTAAATGGGCTTTTTGGCCAACCCAGTAACCTGAAGTCTTAATGCCTAGTACTTCAGACTGTGACTTTATTTGGAGATAGATCCTTTAAAAGAGGGTGATGTTATAATGAGGCCTTTAGGTTGGCCTCTGGTCCAATCTGACTGGTGTCCTTAGGAGATGAGAAAGTTTGGACACAGAATGATACCAGGATGCACATACACAGAATGATGTTGAGGATATTAGAAGGCAGCCAAGGCAAAAGGCCTCAGAAGAAACCAAACCTTGATCTTGGACTTCCAGCTTCCAAAACTATTCATGAAGGCACGCAGTCTGTGGTACTTTGATATGGTAGCCCTAGCAAAGTAATACATTTTTCTTTAGTATTACATTGCAATTTCCTTAGAGGGACTACCAATGTCTCCTTATTCTTTGTGTTTCCTGTGCTCAGTTTATATTATGTCTTAAATAAGTACTTTTATTTACTGAAGCAATTAATTCTGATCAATACATTTGTCAGAATAGCTGATGAATGTGATCCACACCTGTGGCTTTCTTGATCCAGATGGTTCGGAAGAAGTTCTCCCTTTCAATCATCTAAGGAATTTAAGTGACAACGATAGTCCTAGACAATTGCATTTGGATTGTGTAGTTTGACCCTATGAGTGACTTTTTGAAGTGGAGTAAGCAGGTATAAAATATACCACTTTACAGAGTCTTAGGAATCTGCGACTGAGATGGAGTGACCTGTTCAAGTCACTGAGAGCCTGCTCTGGGCCTTCCCACTGCAAATTTAGTCTTGCCTTCCCTTCCTGTCATCCACCTGCTTGGGACAACTGTATTTTAAGGGAAAAAAACACCATCACCAGGAGTTAGGAAAATTAGATCTTAGAAATAATTCTGCTCCATGCACTTAGACATTTATTCATTCATTCAATTAAATTTTGTTAAGAGTCCAGTATATAAAATGTACCAGGCAACTAATACTTAACTTTTAAACTTAGCTTTCTTGTCTGTTAGATGAAAAATACTACCTGATTTGCATACCTCACAGGGAGTTTTGAAGATAAATGTAAGAACTAAACATATAAAATTCAGGAGAAGGGGGGATCCATTTCCATAGTAAGGTGTTTGTGACTGCACGGACTGGACGCAGGTTGTGCCAGCACAGCCAGGGCACACTGTGGGGCCTTCACGTGTACGGCGCTACCCTTCCAGGGGCAGCGGGCGCTTGGGAACGTGCCGGTGGGCTTCCTCTGGACACAGTAACCACAGGATGGGAAGATAATTGTGCTGGACCCTAGACCTCTGAACCAAAATCAAAAAACGAAACAAAAAAAACCCCAAACAAATGAACAAACGAATGAATGAACAAATGAATGAACATAAACAAAAATGCCTCTATTTCTTAGATTATTTCTTGGATGGTAACCATAGAGAAGATAAGGATAATAAGAGAGAATTCATTTTCCTTATATCTCCCTTGATCTTTGAGGCCCCAAGCTGGTTTTATGCTCAAATGAAAGGTCTCATATAAGATGTAATACAAAATATAAATTGCAAATGAACATCTAGCACATTCCTCTGAGGGCATATAGAATGAGGTCCACACGGGGTGGGAAGAAGAACTTCTTTTTATATATTTCATCATTTAGAATTTTTTTCTTTTAAAATGTATATGACGTGATTTTTTTTTGTGTAGAACAAGTGAATAAATATTGAGATATTGGGGATGCACATAAAATGTGGCTATTGTTAGGAGTTTGTAGTCCTCAAACTACAGGGTTCAGTGGCAGGGTGGGGAAAACTCTTGGCTGGAAACATGGGTTCTGGATTGACTGTTTTCTAGATTCACCATTTATTTATTACCTGTATAATCTTCTAAGTCACTTAACCTTTCTGACTCTTAGTCTTCTCCTTAAGAAAATGGATATAGTATTTGCCATACTGATCTCATGGGACTGAGCTTAAATAAAATAATTTTATTTTCTACTCAACAGAAGAAAAAACATGGGTAAATCATTATAATTGTTCTATTTTTGAAATTAATTATCATTGTTGATCTCTTACTGTGCCTAATTATAAATTATACTTTTTCATAGGTGTGTATGTGTAGGAAAAAACATAGTATGTGTAGAGTTTGGTGCTATCTGCAGTTTCAGACAAGTGCTGGGGTTCTTGGAATGTATCCCATGGATTAGAGGGGGATCCAACTATTGTGTAATGATGTTTTCTCAACATGAGAGCACTAGCCTGTATCGCCTTCCTTGGGTACATTTCAGGAGACAGGTAATAGACTATTGAGGCCTGAGCAGCAAAGGGCAAAAAGTTGACAGAGCAAAGGGAGACACTGACAATTGCCTGCAACCACACTGAGCTGGGACCCATTTTTTTTTGTCTGAACCTTAGTTTTCTTTCTTTTTTTCCAAATTATATTTTATTGATTATGCTATTACTGTTGTCCCATTTTCCCCCTTCATTCCCCTCCACCCTGCACACCCTTTCCCACCCATATCCCCTCCCCCCGGCTTTAGTTCATGTCCATGTGTCATTGGTTCTTTAGCTTCTACATTTCCCATACTATTCTTGCCCTGCCCCTATTTTCTACCTACCATCTATGCTACTTATTCTCTGTACCTTTCCTCCCACTGCTCCTCCCACTCCCCTGTTGCTAACCCTACATGTGATCTCCATTTCTGTGGTTCTGTTCCTGTTTTGGTTTTTTGCTTAGTTTGTTCCTGTTTTTGTTTTAGGTGTGGTTGTTAATAATTGTGAGTTTGCTGTCCTTTCACTGTTCATATTTTTTTATCTTCAATTTCTTAGATAAGTCCCTTTAACACTTCATATAATAAGGGCTTGGTGATGATGAACTTCTTTAACTTGATCTTATCTGAGAAGCACTTTATGTGGCCTTCCATTCTAAATGAAAGCTTTGCAGGATAGAGCAATCTTGGGTGTCCTTGCACATTTTTGTCCTTGCACGCTGTGTGGTATTTTTAGTGTACCAGTGTTTTATCTTTGTTACAGTAAGGACTGCCTTTGTGCATTTAATATTTAACAATTGTTTGGGAATGATACATTGGCTCACAACAAACCCATCAGAGGAAAATCAAACCTATGTTACCTGGAGGGGAAGATACACTTTATATCTTAAATGTGATCTCAGCAGATGCTGCTCAGGGCTGTGACTACCCACGAGATAGTTCAGTGGGAATTTTATTATTTGTCCTAATCCCATAGGTCTTTAGGTCATGTAGCTCTCAGTTCAAATAACAACAGCGGTTTTTTTCCCTAGTTTTAAGTGTGATTGTATACATATTTTGTAAATTCTTTATCAACACTCATTGTTTGATCGCTTCTCCCCAAACATAATGTTTGTAAACTGCTTTTCCACCTCAGTTGTTCCATTGTGATAAAAACTTGTGGAACCTTTTTAAAGCTTTTGCTTGAAGCTTTAAAATTTCATAAATTGACATCTCAAAACTCAGTGTATTGCC
The DNA here is from genome assembly GCA_004027735.1 of Carollia perspicillata. Lineage (NCBI taxonomy): Eukaryota > Metazoa > Chordata > Mammalia > Chiroptera > Phyllostomidae > Carollia > Carollia perspicillata. Next base: position 9,852 of record PVKM010035552.1, on the reverse strand, counting down.
TGTTGTTGTCATTACCAACACTTGAATCACATTGTCACGCCAGAGCACATGTGAAAGAGCAGTAAAAATAATCAAGGAAAATTGGTATTTGTCTCCAGAGATTTTTTCAGGGAGAAAGGGTTTAGGTAGATGTCTCATTTCTGAGAGTCAGGAGTTCAAAAGGTTAGAAAATGCTAAGAGGATTTGCTATTTTCTGATCTCTCTTTCCCCTTTCCCGGATAAACGGGGGCCCAGGTGACAGGCTCAGACTGGGCTGCCCAGACGCTGAGTTGAGGTCGGATATCAGGTGGGGTTGCTGCCCGCTTGTGGTGTGAGTACTATTGTGTTTGGAGCTGGGGAGCAGAAGAAGGGGTGGTGTGTAGGGAGGAACAGAAGGCAGATTGAGCAAGAGCTTGTGAAAGGCTTATCTAAACATCTTAAATACAGTTTTAAATTCTCGCCGTCACTGAGAAAAATCAACTGTGATGAATAGTTTGCAGCAGCGAGCCTTAAGCAGAGGTGGGACCAATGTGCTTTCAGGAGCTCTCGAATATTCCTTCCTTTCCTTCAAACTCACATGCTGGTTGTTGACTCCAGAAATGCTACTGTCAAGGGGGTTGGTCCCTATTTGATAGTGATCCACTGATAGTAGCACTAGCTTGGCTGAGGAATTTATGAGCTGGAGAAGAATATCCAAAGAGGAGACAAAAATAGAAAGGTCCTGAATCACACAGCGGTACCCAGATTTTGTTGCCACAGGACAAATGCACTGTAAGAGCAGGTCAAGGAGACAAGCAGGAGGACGCTATGGGCCAGTGCCTGTTCTAAGGATATTGACCACAGCTGGCTGGCTGTGTGAGTTTCCTTTATTATGTCTTTTGACAAATAGACTGCACTTTAAGGGCCAGGAAGACAATGGACAGGCAAAATTGTATAATATGCTCTGTTAAAACAAAACCTTCCAAAAGGGGTCGCTGTTAAGCTATAATTTGTTGAGGCCTAATCTCCCAGATCCGGGAGAACAGGTTTGGAGGAGAGGATAGGTGAGGAACCAGAAGACACTGAGGGTTTCACTTAGGCTTAACCAGGGACTCCTAAGGTAGGGAAGGGTGTGTGAATGAAAGGATTAAGAGTTTAAAGGGATCCTGTATCTATTTCACAATTTTTCTTAAAGCAAGTCTTTGCTCTTAAGACAAGGCTGGAGATCTTGGCTAGAGCAGGGGAGTGGCTATAAAAATACCTATATTCAGATTTCTTTTCATTCATCACTAAATGCAGTATTTTCTCTGCGGGAGATAATGAAATAAATCCTATATATTTTATAGGATACTCAAAATGTTCATATGACATTACCCTATTTAGTAGTTTATTAAGTAGTATGGAAATATGAAAGGAGTATCTCCTGTGTGTGAACCACAAATAAAGTGACTCCTGCCCCAAAGAAGCTCATATATCATATAAGATAATGATATATGAATATCATTATTATGTAAACATCCTCCAAATTTTTTCTCATTTATAGACATACCAACTGCACTCATAATAAGCTCTTTTAAACTCAAAATTCTAAATCCCTGTCAAAATTTCAGCAGCCATTACTGAATTCTGCTGTACATTTTAATTTAGGTTACGGTCAAAACAAGTCATATGAAGGTTATATCAGAGGAATTGATACTTAGTAATTAAGATGCCATAAATAACTGATCAAACACTAGGATCCCATCATTATTAACCTGAGCCCTTGGTCAGCACCAGGGAAGGTGCAAAGGCAATTGCAAAAATTGCAAACTAGAACTTTGATTCAAAGGCTGCTTCCAGGAACAACTGGAGTCTTGAATGAAGGACAGTCTTGGACTATGGATTTGAACAAATGACACCCCTATGAGCGACAATTTTGAAAATCACTCTTAGCCAAGATTGCAATGTGATATATGGAAATCAGCCCTACTTCTACCTTATTTTTGGATTGTGAAACCAGGGGAAAGCAAGGAAAGTGACGGTCCCACTGCTACCTGTCAGATCAAAGTATATTTATTTATTTCAAGCTTTTTGCTATTTTGAGCTAGGAGAGGCAGGAGAAACACAGGCTGCTTTGAAGTTCCTGGAACAGCAAGCACTTCTGACAAGGAGAAAAGTCTCCCTTGAAGTGGTGCTCATTACAGCCTCAGTTCCCTTTAAAGCATCTCTCAATAAGAGCGTTCTTATCCTTCCCCTGTGACCTGCAGACACCCAGGGAGGCAATGGGGAGTTGGCCCCTCATCCCCTTTAAATACTGACCCATTCACCTGGTAAATGAGGTGAGCTATGAAGTGTAAACATTTCTATGCCAACTTTCTCTGAAAATTACAACTCTTCCTTTGGTTAAGAGATTAGGTTGTAAATTCATCATCAAGGAAGCATTTCCCAGGCTATGATTATATTCTAGAATGATCAGAAGATAATACCATAATGCAGAGAGAGCACTGACTTCAAAAGCAGACACATTTCATTCAGGTTTGGAACCTCTTCTACCCACTCTTCCCAGTGCGTCTACTCACTAACATTGTGGGTGTGTAAAGGTACTTGATTTTTCTAAAATTTTAGTTCCTTCATCTGTGAGGTGAGACTAGTAATGCTGCATAGTTGATATACATTGCAAATATGATATTGTCACACTCTACCATAGTCCATCCTTCACACTTTAACCAGGGGTATTTTCCAAGTCTAGCAAATGGTCTCACACTGATCCTATGATTCTGTACAAGTTCATGAATGAGACCGACAAAGCCTGTGTGGTTTGAGCAATACCTGTTCTCCAACTTCACAAGTCATTCCTCTCCCCAGCACGCTGTAACAAGGTATTTTCACCTGGATCCTCAACGGTGCTTTGTCTAGAGGTGTTTTTAGGTTTAACGTCATGCCAGTCTCTGTCCCAATTCCTCTTTTATTCAACTCCATTTGTACTCTTCCTTCTCACTTGACCAATTTTTCTTTGAATTCTTCTTCAGCGTTTCTAACTCTGGGTTTGGTGTTCCTCCCAAAGGTCTTCCACCTCCTGGCACCTCCTGGACTGGTTGTAACTGCCTGTGTACTTGCCTGTCTTCACCTCGTACCTGTAGTACCAGTTCCATGATGTTGGACATGGTACCCAGCAGGAGACGGTGACTGGTGAGACTATACCCCCTGGTGCCTTTCAGCTGTGCCCTCACATGGTGGGAGAGGTGAGGGAGCGCTCTGCAGTTTAGTTAATAAGGACACTACCCCATTCATGAAGCCTCCATTGTCATGACCTAATTATCTCCTAAAGACACCACCTCTAAAACCATTACATTAGGATTAGGTTTCAATATACGAATTGGGGGGGGGCACATATTTAGTTTATAAGTGTTTTCAAGTGGAGTCTGAATGACCACTGGACTAAGAATCACTTTGTGGGTTTATTGAAAATGTAGCCTTGCCCTGGCTGGTGTAGCTCAGTGGATTGAGCGTGGGCCTGCGAACCAAAGGATCGTGGTTCAATTCCCAGTCAGGTCACATGCCTGGGTTGAAGGCCAGTTCCCAGCAGGAGATGCACGAGAGGCAACCATACACTGATATTTCTCTCCTTCTCTCCTTTCCATCCCTTCTAAAAATAAATAAATAAAATCTTTAAAAAGAAAATGCAGACTTCCAGTCCCCATTAAACTATTGAATCAGAATTTCTGGGAGTTAGGTTTATAAATTTGCATTGCAGAAAAGACACCAACTAATTTATATGCTCACTAAAGTTTGACTGTGACTGATACAATAAATATTCAAATGAATATTTGATAATTAATTCAAGCTAAACCAGATTTCTGTGTTTTCAAAAGGCATCCCGGTCTCAGGTTCAGCCATTGGCAACAGCAGAGTGAAATCCTGGGCTAGCTCTCTAAGTTTATTTTAATCAATTATGTAATACGTCCCCGGTGGATGAACGGCTTCCTCCAGACGCCACCGCTGTGTGCCAATGCAAGCACACACTGCGTGTGTTAGACAGTAACATCTGCACATCTAATGTAGCAGTTCATTATTTAAGGACTCTGCCTTCTCAGTCCTATGGCAGATTGCAACTCCAAAGCTATCTGTACATGTCCATGTGCACACAGAACACCTGAGCTGTGGGAGATGGGCCTGCATGCCATAGAACAGGTCTGAGGCTAGATATCAGTTCTCCACATCATGAACCAGAGCTTCTTTATGAAAACTTATGCCACCTGTTAGGTAATATTTCTGACCAAGGCTGTTTCACCATTTATGCTGTCAGGCCACTCTTTAGGGGAATATATCCTCCAGGGAATCTCAACAGGACATCCTTTGTGCTGCTTTCATATAAATCTTGTGTAAAGAATGGCTCCTCAGATGGTTGGTAAAGACCTGTCTTAGGGGAAGAATAATGAAAAATACACAAAGCAACCATAATAGAGGAAAAGTTGCTATTTACGAAATCTGTCTGGTTGGAATGGAAATTAGAAGGGTAAAATCTAAAATAAGTCTACTTTCTAGAAAATATGTTCTCAGAGACATCGCCAGCTTTGCCGCATGTTCAGCTTAATTACTGGATTTGCATTCCTGAGTACATTCAGTAGTGTGGTATGTTTGAAAATCACATACAGTACAATCTCAAGCAGAATACATAATGCTGCCACCGCCTTTCAGAGATGAGGAGTCAGTATCATATCATAAGACACAAGGATATATCAAGAATTAATGTTTTAAAAACAATAAACAAAGCATGCATTAGAGTCAGCACTCACTCATACTTTCTGCAGGTATTGGAGTTGGTGCTGTGCACAATCAGCAAACACTTAGTGTGTGGCACTCATCATGCTAAACACCAAACATGCCTGATAAACAGAACACCTGCACTCCCCCAAGCAGTTCAGCCCGGCTGGGGAAATGGCCGGAGAACGAGATGGGACGTGGGAAGAACGGAAATGGGGAGCGCGTGCAGAGAGCCGGGAGGCAGAGCGCTGAACTCAAGGGCTCCGTAACGTTGTCCCGAGTCTCTTCTTGCTTAGGTAAGAAATAGAGCTCCTACATTTCAGGGAGATTTTTCTAACAATTTTGTGCGCTGCTTCATTGTTTAAAAAGCCCATTTATAACCCCGAGTCAGGTAAAACCGTATATCCCAAATGGAGAGCTTTTACCTTAGCCTATGCTGCCTTGGGCACGAGATATTTGAGTAATGGGAAAGATTCCTCCAGGGAGCATTTATTGGAAATGTATTTCTTTCCCATTTCTAAAACCAGAAATGCTTTCCCCATAGTAGTAATCTCCCCAGAGTAGGCAAAGTAAGTCCTCATAAATGTCTCACAAGCCAATAACCTTGTTTTGCAGTCCTTAAGTTCATACATATCTGCATTGCTCATGGGACCTTCATTTGTTGTAGCCAGGGAGAAGCTCACCAGCCTACGTGGCATGTCGCCTACGTGGCCTCTACCCATCAAAACAGGCGACATGCCTGTTTTCATTGTCAGTTACTTCCGTTATTGGCAATGAATTAGGACATCTTTTTGTGTGTATGTTGGTTTGTAATTCTGCATACTAATGATTGGACTTGATTATCTGGTGACCGTTAAGGACATACATAATAAGCAATGGAGGGAGATTTTCTGAACCTGTTTTAAGGTCATGAGGCTTCGTATTAAAACAGTGAAGCAGCTCGTGCAGACAGGCCAGAAACATGCAGCAATTCATCGACTGACACTTTCTCTTCGGGGACTTAATAGTTAGCTAAAGGTAGAATAGCTGAAGTGCCCTGACATTTTTATATGCACTATCTTTTCATAAGTTCTTTCTGTTAATCTGGTTTAATATTTTTTAACTACCTTTTCTGTTTCTGTTTCTTTCTGTCGTGAGATCAATGAGTTGTAATTTTAAAAGTGTCAGTCAGGTTACCAGAAGTCTAAGGTAGCTCGAAATTACTCATAGGTACCATTTCTGTTTTCCACGGATATTATCAACAATATATGGCTCCAGAAAAGTTAGATTTGAGAATGACTCCTACAGCTATGCAATTAGAACAGGGGTTTTTCAGGTGATAATGAACTTCTAGAAGAGTTTGGGGTGTCACATTATTCTCTCCGAGATAGTTGTCTAGTTTCATAAAAATAACAAAATGTCCCATGTGACCATGATCTATCTTTGTACATTCTAAATATCCCGGAAGCTACACCTACTAAAGGAAGAGACCTGGACTGTAACAGAGGTTAGTCCTGTCTCCATGCAAGCTACCCCTTTCTTTGTGTCTGTTATGTGCCAGGGTGGGCCAGCTGAGCACTTTATTAATGATGTCTAATTTCCAAAGTAGTCCTGGAAAATACAAGTTCTAGTTTTCATTTCCCAAATGATAAACTGAAACTCGGAGTGATTAAGTTATGTGCCCAAGGTATAAGCTATATAGCCAAGGCATGTAACTCCAACCTATATAACCATAAGTAAATGTTGAAACCAAAATTTAATCCTACATCTATCTGATTACAAAGGTAATGCATAGTGCTTCATGTGACTAGGGTACTGTACACATATTTTAATAGAAAGTTTTACTTTGTATGATTAGTACATGAAGAAAATATGAAGAGCAATTTGTAAAATCAATCACTCGACCTCTCTATCTTAAAGCAGAATGAGAAGCCAGTTAAATGCTTCTTCTACTTATCTGGTTGATAAACCAGACCTTAATGGCTAGGAAGGGAGAATGACATCACAAGGATATGAGTGACTCACTCTTAAGTACCTGAAGGGCCATCATCCACTGAGTGGAGATGCCTGGTAACATTGTACAACGAGATCAGTCCCAGGCTTGTGCAACCTGAGCCAGCCTGCCAGGCAACTCTTGGAGACAAAGAGAGTTTCATTTATTCCTGGGAGTCAGAATCTCACCCAGGACGAATCTGCCTCCTGCTCTCGTTCATCAGCCTGATGGTTTTAATTGTTAAATCGGAAGTTTAATTTGCTATGCTTGGGTAGCAACCCAATTCCAGAAAAGCACATGCATCAAGGGATCGATGGGGGACAAGTGTTGCAAGTTAATTGTAACTAATCTTTGCATTCTTATGGAAGTCAGAACAATAGGAACATTTGTTTATTTTCTCTTATTGTTTTATATCTTAGAGATCTATGGAAACTAACAGATTTTATCAAGTTAATTTTCACTTCAAAAAGTTAATTTTTACTTTATTTTTATATGTTATTGTCCAGGTACACATAAACATACACACATTCTTTTTCGGTGTTCTGGTTTTCTGCTGGCTAAGTTAGTGAAGTCCTTTTAGGTTTAAATTTTTCTATTTAATCTCCCCAGGAACACTATGATGTATGATGGCCATTTTACAGATGAGGAAACGAATACTCAACTCTGACAAATGCAATAGGTCTCAATAGGTCACAGAACTAGCCAGTGTTGAAGCCAGGACCCACACCCAGGTGAGCCTGTATTCAAAGCCCGTATTTTTTTAATAACCCCTGCATTGACCCCTGTGCACTTTGCCAACAATGAAGAGTGACCAATTAAGAGACCGTCATGGTAAAATTCTATGAGGGAACCAGATCACATTAGTGAGAACTAAAAAAAAAAAATGTTCCTATTCATCCTAGCTAAGAGAGAGCTCAGGGAAACATAAAAGTTGCCTTTAAATTTATGAAAGACAATCACATGGAAGTGAGACTGTACTTGGTCTCTACCATCTCAATGGCGCAGACTCAGAAAGCAGTATATTTTGTTTATGTTGAGTGTGAGCTTTGAGGTATGTTGGAACTAAGATTAAGCCCCAGCTTTATTACTCACCAGTTAGTACAAGTAAGACAACTTTCTTCATTTTCGTATTTATAAGATGTGTATTGTATGATATTACTATTAGTGGAGCTACTCACAACATATTTTAGCACCATATAAGAAAGACCTACCAAACACCTGGGGCCGTCCAAAAATGGAGTGCTGTTGCTCATGGGTATTGCCTCCCTCATCCCCAGTGCAGGTCAGGTTAGTCAAGGTGGCTGAACAAAAACCAGAGAGGGTTTTAAACATTGGAAGAGATTTTTGATTAGATTAGACCAGCAGTTCCCTAAAATTTTAATTTTGCCAAATATTAAAATTTGGCAAATTTTGTGAAGGAAACATCTGTTCCTTCACAGATGTTTGCTCAATGTATTATTTTACCAAGTAAGGATACATATATTTGAATAGAAACAAAACAACCAAAGGATTAATTTAATTTATAATTATTATTTAGTAAGAAATCCACATTAAGTTTGAAGTACCTAATCTTAGAAAAAAGAGTAATTGACTACAAGAACTTTGTTTAAAATTTAGCACCCTGTCCTTTTCTAATTTTGCCTGGGACCAGCAACTTTCTAATGCATGGATGTCTATCCGTGGGCCATCATTTAGAATATGTTGGAGTAGATGGCTTTGAAATACTAAACTATGTTGTAAGCTGATTATCCCTCTTCCTTCTAATGGTGGAACTAGTTCAAACTGTTAAAGATAAGTAGACTGCTAGGTGGGTCTCCCAGGGATCCTTTCTATTGCTGTTTGCATTACTACCTACAGATAGTTAGTGAAGTCAGGTCATACCTGGTTCACCAGATCACGGTAAATCATTTTGATAAGGATGAGACTGTGCTTAGCTCTGACCCTGAAGCAGTTTGTCAGAGCTGCCTGCTTTATTTTAACCTGAAATCTCACTTTGAGATGATGGAATAGTAAACTGAACAAGGGATTCTGAGAATGCTGCGGGTGCATCAAAGTATTTAATGTGAATTGACCAGTTCACAAAGATACATAGCAGAGGCCATTCTCTTCATTTCCTGGGCCAGAAGAGCATAGCATTTCCACGTTTGAAATTAGCAAATTCCACTGTTTATATAGAGCCCTATAATGTTTGAAATCTTATCCTATGTAAATGAAAAAAGAAATCTCAAATTTCTTATGAAACAAATACAAATAACATCTCAGAAGTGACTTCTAATTCAATTTGCTTATTTTTCAAATAAAGAAAATGACATCTAGAGCTTTAAGTAACTTGGTCAAGGTCAACTCTGTGGCCCAGTTCAGATTAGGATTTCAGACTCTCTCCCCTCAGTTCAGTAATCTGTCCGGCCACCTTGCCATTCAGATCCGCAAAGCTCATCTGTAATGTTTTCAAAAAGACGTTCCTAAGAAGTCCAAATTTTCACAAAGTAATTGACATGGTTCAATGTATACAGTAAAAAGATTGATAACCTTGGTCTGAATTCTGGCTGTGCCACTTGAGCAAATAAATGACAATCTCTCAGAGCTCTGTTTTATCATCTATAAAGTGAAGATGCTTACCTAATACTGTTGCTGTGATAAGTGAATGATGTCGTACATATAACATTCTTAGCCCAGATCTAGGTGCATTGTTAGTGCTCCTTCAACTAAAAAAAAAGTCTGCTCCTTAAACTAAAAAAAAAGTCTTTTTATTGAGTTTATTGGGGTGACACTGGTTCACAAAATTGTACAGGTTCCAGGTGCACAGTTCTACTACACATCACCTGTACACTGTACTGTGTGCTCCCCACTGCAAGTCAGGTCTCCGTCCACCACCCTTTCTCCATCCCACTCCTTCCCCCACCACCCACCGCCCCCGCCCCAGCAGTCCCCATGCTGTTGTCCATGTTCATGAGCTTGTTTTTCTTTTTTGCTCAATCTTTCGACCCCTCACCGACCCAGCCCCCTCCCATTTTTATTATCAACGTTTATAGTTCCTTGAGAAATTCTAGAATTCCAAACTTTAAAAAAATAATTTATGCAAGATCAAAATTGTTCATGATGTTTCTTTTTTTAATTAAAATAGTAGGTGACACATTGGAAGTTTGAAAGATACCAGAATTCCAAATTTTAATATCTTT
>PVKM010035551.1:0-15116 GCA_004027735.1 Carollia perspicillata | reverse complement strand
TCCCTGGAGAGTCTGCCTCTGCCAGACAGTTTCTAGGGGTGTGTGTGTGTGTGTGTGTGTGTGTGTGTGTGTGTGAGGGAGGGAGGATAAAGGTGCAGAATCAGAGAATGTACAGAGAAGGACAAAAGAAAGATTTTCTGGAAAAGTTGAAGTTTTATTTACGTAATAAAGGGAGAGAGGTGTGCAAATCGATTGAAGAGGCTGCAGCCAAGATTGGAGTGAGAGGCCTGCAGGGGCGCTCTCAGGCCCTGCCCTAGGTCTGCGGAGCAGCCTGGAGCAAGGAACTCTGTCTAGAATAGCTGTCCCCGCGTTCTCATTTCCTCTTTGGAAGAGCAACTTTTGTGTTCCCCAGGATTTGCACGAGGCTCACCATTGGACCACAGTCCCGAATTGTGGTTATTTGTTGTTCCCGAATAAACCCATCTGGCTATTGATTGACTTCAGATAGAGGAAAGCGGGAGATAAGGTGCTGGAGTAAGGGAGCAGGTGTTTCTTCATGAGAAAGCCGATTGGTGGTTGAGGGAGTCCTAGAATTACTGTTTAAGGGAGATTTTTGCCTTTTAGGGCTGTACTTTTTAAAATGTCGCCCTGCTCTGGGACTGGACCACATGGATCACAGCCTTCAGAGGGGTATAGGTATGGTGTCTTGTGGCATGCAGAAATAGAAACCACTCAGACAGGGAAGGCCAGGGAAACATCATGGAGGTGATGGCTTTTGAATTGGGTTCTGAAGAGTGGATGACTTTTGTTATGTAGTAAAAGTCTACAGAGAGACTGTTTTCAGGGCAGGAGGCACTTTTAAAATAAAGTACACAGAGTGGAGCAAAGTCTTAAGGAGTTACTGCTGCAAGTAGCCTAAGTTTTACAGGGAAGTAAGGAAATAGACCATAAGAGCTGGTTGAAACATGTGAAACATGCTCTAACATGACACTGGTTTTTGTCACGATATCTCCTTCTTCAGTTGAATGGATGGTGGGAGGGGGTGCGGGATGGAGCTAGATTCTCAGGTCGGCTTTTTCTGGTTGTGAGTGACATACACAGAATAGGAGGGATTATGTTTTCCCCCTGTGTTTGGGCCAGTTGGCAGCATAATTCTAAGGAACCACTTTCTCCTGCAGTTTCAAGGAGGCCAGGTCCTCCCTCTCCTTGCTCTTGGGAAATCATCAGAGAGGCACATAGTCTGTGCTCTGCCACCTGCAATGTTGTGACTCGGGTGAATGACCCAAGGACAGGAGGGAATGCTGTAGATGATTTAGTGCAGCAGCAGTGGTGGTGGCCTTTGCAGCAGCTGCGGAACACGCGCCACCTGGTAGCTGAGGGGGCCACATGGCAGTGGCCATCCTTCTTGGACTTCCAGAGCTACCATGCTCCCTGCTCCTTTTGAAGCCTAGTGCCCCAGCACTTTCTCTCCCACTCTGCTAGCTTTCCGATAAATCCCATTTAATTAAATTACTCAAAATATCTGTTACTTGTAACTAAGAACAACTGACCCTTGGACCGGAAGCTTTCCTCAGTCGTCTGTGAACCGAAGACCATCAGCTTGAAGACATGCTCCGGAGGAGGCCCTTACTTACAGAGCCCAGAATGTTGACAAGTTCTCAGAGAGTTCTACCTTTTGCAGAGAGTTGTTTCTGCCTTGCTACATCATGTTCCTGGGAGCAAGGAGAGGATAGTTATTGTCTTTTCTGGACATCAGAATGGGAAGCTCTGAGCCCAAAGTACTAGAGCTGGCCAGTTCTTAACCAAATTCTTAACCAGTGCCTGGCTTACAGGGGTGTGTGCGGGAAGTGCAGCCTCTAGAATTGCACATCTGTTTGTGGAGTAAGCACAGAGCCCTTGGTTGTTTGTTTTTGAAGAAAATAATCTTTATTCTGAAGAAAATGTCAGGGGAACTGAGTGGGATCCTTCTGTGATGTCCCCTCATGGCCATTTCATGGGCTCCCTTGGGCGTGTTTGTTTCCCTGTAATCCAGAAGGTGCCTGATGATGCCGTACTTGTGTCACTAATTCTTCTGCTGGGCAGAGTGACCACAACATCCCATAGGCCCTGCAGATAGCACAGGACACAGAAGGCAAACACCTGATGAAACTGTGTTTTTGGTGATTCACTGTTTTATGTCCGTCTACACTTGCCCTTCGCTAACATTCCCAATGTACTGCAGGCTCAGTTAGGCCTTGGTAGCCTCCCTTCGGGGGACCACTTCTGACTTCCGCCCTACTCGGATCAAAGCTGGTGTGAGGCTTTTAAATATCAAGTGATGTCAGTTATCTTTGGAGCACACTGAGAATTCCTCATCTTTTGTTAACTAAAATATTTGCTAAATTATTGACTAATATTTATTAATTTCTCTTTCCTGATACCAAAGGAAATCATATTCCTTTTTAAAAAAAATTGCGAACTCCAGAAAAACATGTAAAAGAAAATTACTGATGATTCTACCATTCATAAATAATCATTTGTAATATCTTTCTAGTCTTTTTTTTTCCAGGTGCAAAGACATACAAACCCACACACATATGCACATCCACACATTTACATATATATACATAAGCATATATATACACGTACATATATATGAATATCTATAATATACTTTAAGATAATTTCTGTAGAATTCTATTTATATTTTATAATGTTCTTTACTCAACAACATATTCCTGAACAACATATTACTCAACAATATTCCTGAAGGAATATTCAGGAATATTCCTTTATGGTTTTCAATGGCTATGCAGTATTTTTTTAATCAATATTTTTTATTGATTATGCTATAACAGTTTTCCCGATTTTCCCCCTTTATTCCTTCTCCACCCTGCTCCCCCAACCCTCCAGCATCCCTGCCCCTTAGTTCATGTACATGGGTTGTACATGTAAGTTCTTTGAGTCCTCTGTTTCCTATAGCATTTTTTATCTCCCCCCATCTATTTTATGCCTACTAATTATGCTTCTTCTTCCCTGTGCCTTTTCCCCCTATTCCTCCCTTCCCCTTCCCACTAAACTCCCTCTGTGTGATGTCCATTTCTCTGATTCTGTTCCTATTCTGTTTTTTTGCTTAGTTTTTGTTTTCATTGTTTTTCTTTTCTTTTAGGTTCATTTGTTGATAGTTGTGAGTTTGTTGTCATTTTTTTGTTCATATTTTTGATCTTCTTTTTCTTAGATAAGTCCCTTTAACATTTCATATAATAAGGACTTGGTGATGATGAACTCCTTTAACTTGACCTTATCTAGGAAGCATTTTATCGGCCCTTCCATTCTAAATGAAATCTTTACTGGATTGAGTAATTTTGGATGTAGTTCCTTGCCTTTCATGTCTTCAAAACTTTCTTTTTAGCCCCTTCTTGCCTGTAACGTTTCTTTTGAGAAATCAGTTGATAGTCTTATGGGAACTCCTTTGTAGGTAACTGTCTCCTTATCTCCTGCGGCTTTTAGGATTTTCTCTTTGTCTTTAATCTTGGGTAACTTAATGATGATGTGCCTTGGTGTGTTCCTTCTTGGATCCAACTTCTTTGGGACTCTCTGGGCTTCTTGGACTTCCTAGAAGTCTATTTCCTTCACCAGATTGGGGAAGTTTTCCTTCATTATTTGTTCAAATAAGTTTTCAATTTCTTGCTGCTGTTCTTCTCCTTCTGGCACCCCTATAATTTGGATATTGGAACGTTTCAGGTTGTCCCAGAGAATCCTCAGCCTGTCTTCATTTTTTTTGATTCTTGTTTCTTCATTCTGATCCAGTTGGATGTTAATTTCTTCCTTTTGTTTCAAATTGTTGCTTTGAATCCTGGTTTCCTTCTTGTCACTGTTGGTTCCCTAAATATTTTGCTTTATTTCATTTTGGGTATCTTTCATTTTTTGACCAAGCTCAGCATTTTGATTACCAAGGCTTTAAATTCTCCATCAGATATGTTGGCAATCTCCTCATTGCCTAGTTCTCTTTCTGAGGTTTTGCTGTGTTCTTTCATTTGGGCCATATTTCTTTGTCTTGGAGCAGCTGATAAGTCGTAAGGAGGCGGGGCCTTAAGTATTCACCTTAGCAGGGCAACCTTCTCTGCTGTGCTGCCTGTGTGGGTGGGGTCAGAGAGAGAACAGTGCAGCTTGCCTGTGTGTCTCTAGCGCACTTTCCAGCTGACTCTCGTGTCAGACTGGAAGTATCTCTCACGGTGGTAACCCCAGCCATAGCCCAAAGTCAGCTCTGAGTCTCAATTTCCGCCTTAAGTCAGTCCCTCCCCTGCAGCTCTGCTGAGCTGGGCAGTCAGCCCTGCCCCTCAGCTGCCTCACTGTGGTTTTTCTGAGTCGGCCAGCACTGTTCACCTTACCGGTCTGGTTGTTCTGGTTGATTTTTTCTTAATTCCTTGTTTGTTGGAGTTCCACACAGTTTGATTTTCTGGTAATTTTGGTTGTTTATTGATTTTAGATTGTTTGTTAACCTCCTTTTGGTTGTGCAAGGAAGCAAAGGGTTTCTACCTATGCCTCCATCTTAATCATATAGGTACAGCATAATTTATTTAATGTATAACATACTGTTAGGCATTTTGGTTGTCCTTTTTTGCAATATAAATAATATTGATCCTCCTAATCTTATTTGACTTAGATAAATTCTTGGAAGCAGAATTGCTGGGTTCTTGAGAAGATGCTCAAGGAAGAGATTTAGCTTCCTAATTGGGCTCCTTGATCTTCTTTTAAAATTGTTTTGCAGTTTGACAAGTGTCTTAGACCATTTGGGCTGCTACAGCAAAGCACCATGGACTGGTGGCTTATAAACAATGGGCATTTGTTTTCCGTGCTTCTGGAGGCTGGAAGTCAGCTCAGAGTGACAGCATGGTCAGGTAAGGACCGTCTTCTGGGTTGCAGTCTTCCTGTTGTGTCCTCTGGTGGTGGAAGGGAGGAGCTGGCCCACTGGGGCCTCTTTAATAAGGACACTGATCCCCTTTATGAAGGCTCTGCCCTCATGACCTCATCATCTCTCAAAGGCCCTACCTGCTTAGTCTACCACCTTGGGAATTGGGTTTTTCATAGATAAATTTGTGGGGAATGCAAACATTTAGACCGTAGCAACAAGATGGTCTGAATAGCAACAAGATGGTCTTATGTCAAGATGGGATGGGGTGGCATTAAAAGGTCCTTAGCCATGAAGAATGTACAATGGGAGTATGAGAGTTAACAGTGGTGCCTGTGGAGGGAAGCTTTCACGCCCTAAGTAGACCTACAGTAGACTGGGAATGTTAGTGAAGTGCAAGTGCAGACCAACAGAATGCAGGGTCTGGGCTGATCAAGGCCCACACTCTTGGAAGCAAGGGACCTCTACAGCTCACATGTGAGAAGGTTGTAACAATCCTCAATTCTTTGACCATAGGAATAACCCTGTTGATGTCTGCCCTGCTGCCCCAAACATCAGTCTATACATGTGCCCAGGCTTTGCCTTGCTTGCTAAGCTTCTTCCTACTAACTGCATGATCTCTGCATACACATACACTTCAGAATATTTTGACCACCTGTTGTGCCGATGACTCTTGGGACTGGAAACATGGAAACCCACACTGCCCGAGTGAGCACAAGCAGCTTTGTGGCCATGTGGGCCCGTGGCCACTTGAATTTTCCCCTTACCTGCATACTGGCTGGTATGTGGTGGCTCTATCGTCTTGAATGGTACCCTGCAAAACAATAGCACCCTTAAGTTACTGCTGGAAAATACTTTTTAAAGTGTCATATTTCTCTCCCTATGATATCTGTCTTATTATGGACTTCTCAGAGATAAAGTTCTAAATGCAAGTAGTTTATTAGAAGGTGAAAGGAAATGGACAGGTAAGAGGTAGGTAATGCAGGGAAGAAGGTAGCCAGTACAGGGTGCTGTATTAGTCCTGAGGCACAGTGGATGACTGGGACTTAGTTCCTGGAGGAACTCTGAAATGTGGTTCAAAATGTCAGCCTCAGAATTATCTTGGCCTGAAGAGCAGACACTAACTGGGAATAGATGTGCATGAGATTTAGGGGGCAAACATCTGTAAAAGGATAAAGGGAGTATGCACAGGAGGTGGAAGGGAGAACCTCAGACCACATGGAAGGTCTGATGCTTGTGAAAGGAGAGCAGGAAAGAGGACAGAGCAGGAAGAGCCTCAGACCTCAGCACAGTCCTGAGAAATCTCAGCCAGGCCAACAGATAGTTGCCAAGCAAAGAAGCCTGTACAGGCAGAAACGGGCTCACACTGGCACCCCGCTGTGCCCACATATTGGCTGGGAGAAGTCCAGGCAGAGTGGCCTTGCCTGTGGACATAGTTTTCCTCTGCACTTGCTGGCCACTCCTCTCAGCTCCTTTGTTGGTTTATCTTTCTTTTCCAGATCTCCGGGCCACCACTTCTTTTTTCCGTATATACTCAGTAAGTTCTTGCTAGTGTGAGGGCTTTAAACATCATTTATATGCTTATGACTTCCAAATTTATATCTCCAGCCCTGACCTCCCCTCTGAGCTCTCTGCTCACATATCTAACTGCCTATTTGGATGCCTAACAGGCATCCCAAAGTTCATGAATCCAACACAGAGCCAAGACATAACTTTATATATTGTTCTTATTTTTGCTTTTAATTTTTTCTTCTCTATCTGAATGTAAGCTTCAATAAACAGGGATTTTTTTTCCTCTTATCATGTCCTATCCCCAAGAACATAGCAGTTTATGTATATAAAGGATATTCCCTAACCCCTGGGATAGACAAACTTCTGTGAGATGGACCACAGTCCAAGCTAAAGCTATAAAATCTCAGCAGTACCAAAGGGGCTTATGAGCTAAGCTAATGGACTCAGACAATTCTTATTCAATAAGGAATAATGAAGAGTTGGTACAAAACCCAGAGGCAGTAAAGAGTTTAGTGCTTTAAAAAACACACTCTAACTTGAAAGAGATAATGAAACCACCATCCTAGCAGAGAAAAGTCCAATGAGCACAATTAAACCTAACAGTACTAGTGCATTGCACTAAAGGCTTCATATAAATTATCACACATAATCTTCACAACAGTTGTATGAAACACCAACTTTATCTCTATTTTACAGCTGAGGAATCTTCGGCTCTGAGCACTTAGGACATTTTCTTAAACAAAAGGATCTGGGACTCAAACCCGGATTTATCTGATCCCAGATTTCTTTTTCTTCTTATGCTGTCTTCTTAGATGTAAGGGAAAATTCAGAGGACTCATCTGAAACATTTTTAAGCTCTGTAAGTGAGGGTGAGTCTATTCGTGATGAAATAATTTCCCCAAGGGGAACCCCAAAAGGTTTGGCACTTAGGTTATGTAAGGCAAGATGGGACCAAGGGAAAAAAGTGGGTCTTGGGGCACAAAAGTGTGGGTGCTGGCAGAAAGCTTGGATGAGCTGAATGTGGATTTCAGGGCCCCTTTGCCTCACAAATGGGCCCTTTGCCCCTTTCCCGTTTGAAAACACATGTTACAGCAGACCTGTCAGTGCTTCTTCATCCCCTCTCATCTCCTTCTCGTGGACACCAGCCTGTCTGCAATAGCCGGGCTGCCAGAAATGGGGGGGACCAGAGTGCCTGGTAATGTGGTCCTGGTGGACTGCACCCACTGTGCAGAGAGGCTGAGTTCGTCGAGGAGTGAGTGATGTCCATTGATTTTAGCCACCTGGAGGCTAAAGTTGAAATGATCAACTTTGAAAATGTGGCCAGTGTTACGTGCATTTATTTTAAAGTAAACATGTTTTAGCATAACATAAAGTTGGGTCATGGTCTTTGGACGAGGACGACCATATGTTCCATCTTGCTTCTGCTAATATTAGACCTTCTGCTGGCTACTAGGCGTCTCTAAGCTTCCTATTCCTTTGCTGTAAAATAAGAGATTCTGAGTCTTATTAAGAATAAAGGAAATATGTGTGTAAATGTCAAACACAGTCTGTAAAATTAAGTAACTGTTCAGGAGTTTATTATTACGGTGACCATGAAACCCACAAAGTCTTCAAAGGGTAAAAATGAGACATGGTGCCCAGCCTCAAGGAATCTGTACCCCAGTAACAGCATCTGACATACACTTAGAGTACAAGGGACTCGTAGGAGCTGTTTGGAAATACAGAGGCAGAGGCTATGGAGATACAGACAGAGAAGGACTCTTTCCAACGTGGGATCTTAGGGAAGGCTTCATGGTGACTGTGATACTGTTCAGAGTTAGGGTTTTGTCTGGTGGGGAAGGAGGGTGAGGCGGAGTGGAGGATCAGGAGGAGGGAGGAAAGGAATGGCTTTCCAGGCAGAGAGAGCAGCCGGAGCAGCTGCAGCAAGGACTGATGAATAATTCCACATAGCTGCAGCAGAGCGTGAATGGGGTATTGAATTGGGAGGTGAGATTGGCAGGTGTGTTGGGGGTAGAGGTAGGGAGATTGTGGAAGGTTTTTGAAAGCCATGCTACAGTGTTTGCATTTTTTATAAGCAGTGGTGGAAATAAAGTTTTAGGCAATAGAATCACCCAGCCAGGACACTGAATAAATAGATTCGAGGATGCTGGGGAACCTGGATGTCATGTAGTCTTCGAGAGCAGTTCAGATGAGCCATATGGAAAAAACTGGTGGAGGCATTTGGAGTTAAAGGAAGAGCAGAAAAAAGAAAGATATGTTTTAGAAGTAGACCAGAGAGGATATGGTGACTCTCCGGACACAGGCAGTGAGGGAGAGAGAAGTGTTAAAGCTGATA
Organism: Carollia perspicillata; assembly: GCA_004027735.1. Classification (NCBI taxonomy): domain Eukaryota; kingdom Metazoa; phylum Chordata; class Mammalia; order Chiroptera; family Phyllostomidae; genus Carollia; species Carollia perspicillata. The sequence continues at coordinate 6,438 of PVKM010035551.1, read as the reverse complement.
TCAAGGTTTCAAGATATGGGGCATACAGGAAAAGTTTTGAAGACAAGTGTTGGTAGTCTGGGATAGACCAGGGGCTGAAATCTCTTGTCTATAAGGGCCCGGCAGGCCGGGGAGTGAACGAAGAGGGCGGGGTTGGGAAGGTGAGAGGGAGGGGCAGGGCGGTGGGGCTTCCAGTGGGGGCAGCCTCCGTCAGCTTTGGCTGTTAGCAACGTGGAGGAATTTCTGTCGGATAGTGTCAGCTCTTTCAATTAACAAGAGAGACCAAATTTCAAATTTTAAAGTGATTTCCCCTCATTCATTTCTTTAGATTTGATTATTTTTGAATACCGTGTGTGTCAAACAAAGCAAGGGGAGAGGGTTGAAAGCTTATGATACATTTGTAATTTTCCTGCTTGCCTGATAGTCTCATCCATATGTCTGCCTAAATCACTGCTTATGTTTTCATTCAGCATTTACATGCACATTTCCAATTGCTTTAGGGTGAATATTATATATACTTAATGATTACTATTAGTTCATGTCCCAAGTAAATGGCCCATGTTTGTCCATTTCCCCCAGTTTCTTGTGCAAGACACTAATTTCAAGAGATCTTAAGAAGCAATCAATACATTTAAAATATGGAATCTGAAATAAATGGATGTTTTTTCAGATGGGGGATATGTGGATGTCCGTGCTTGTCTGTGGGTTGTTTATGTAGTTTTGGGTAAAAGGGGAAGTGAGGACAATTGTGTTTTTGAATGGCTATGACTAGACTTGTGGAGCTTGAAATGTAAGGACACGAGGGAGGAGATTTTAGGAATCTAGGGAAAGGCACAGAGAAAGGAACAAATTCTGGGTAATGAGTGAATTTGTCAACCCAATAATAAAAAATCCTATACTTTCCATATGAGAGTGTGATAATAGGTCAGTTGATCTTATTTGAACCAACATCCTTTATGAAATACTGAGAAAAAATTCATTGGTGTTCGGTAGAATGGAGGTATTATTTATAAAAATTCAAATAGATTTTTCAAATATAAGCATCCACATCACATCTGTGCAAAATTGATCTTTATATTGCAAGCTTGATGTCATTGAAATAATGAAAAAATTGGGGTGGAAATATAATCTGCTAAGGATTTGAAAAAATAAGATCATGTATCTCATTACTGAGAGAAAGCTAATGGCAGAGAAAGCAGGTTCTGAAGCACATCTCTGAAAGTAAAATGATCAATTAATTCTCTTCCCAGTCCTTTCATCTTCCCAATGCGTTATGCATCTTACTGCTGGTTGCCTGGTAACCTGGTGATTATTAGGGACAATCATATCAACATTGAGGGCACAGGTGACTGTGCATGCGGTCCTCTCTCTCTTCTCAAGCCGAGGTGGCAATCAGGTCTCAGATGAAAGGCTTTGTTGGTGCAGGGAAAGAACGCTGGACATCAGGTGATTACCCCACCTCTACCACATACTGGCTGTGGCTAAGGGAAAGTTATTTGACCTCAGCCAGCCTCAGTTTCCTCATCTGTACAATGGAAGTAGCCTGAGCACCTACCTCTCAAAGTTGTTACAAATCTTATATAAGATCATGTATGTAAAATGTACAAATACAAGATACAACTGTTTTTTAATGATAACAGCTCTATTATTGCTACTACTAAATTGAACAGGGCTTGCTGTTTTCAGGGGCCAATTGGAAAAACTGAAGTTATATGTTGCTGAAGCTGAATTAAATAGCTAAGGATGATGCTTTATGAATCAGGCAGAGTTCTTTAGTTGAAATAAAAGAAACTGACTCTGGCCAATGAAAGCCAAAAGGCACTTATTGAAAGGATATCTGTGGTGTACTTATTCAGTGGGTGGATCAAGTCCTTTATTTCCATCTACCGGAAACTCGACCGAGAGTACTGTTTTTGTTAGAGTAGACGCTGCTCACATCTGTCTTAAAATCGTCCTTGTAGTTTCAGAAATCTGTGTCATCTGCAACGCAAGTGGTTCCCCTAGGACTAGGTTATTCCCAGCCTGCACAACTGCATGGCTTCCAACACACCTCCTGAGTCCTCGAAGTGTGGCGGAGGTCTTGTCCACTCTGTGGGGAGGGTGGCATGAAAGAAGGCCCGTGGCTCCTGAACAGCTGGTCCTGCACACAACTGCTGGGGAATGTCACTGTGAAAGGAGCACCAAGATGTATTTCTCCTGATGCACAGTTTTCTTTTTGCCGTTTCTTTAACTTTATGGGATCTGCACTGATGGGACATACGCCGTACATGCATCTGCAGTGATGTCTCCACGATGCTGCTAATGCTCTCGTTGGAAGCTGCAGGACGTGGTGGCCAGGGTTGATGTTAGCAGGCAGAATTTCAGAGTGCTACGCTCATTGCCTGAATTTGTGTTAGATTGAGGAAGTGTTTCTGTGGGATTGCTTCACTTATTAATTCAACAAATTATGAATGTGAATATTCCAGACACCAACCAGACATTGGGGGTAATGTGAGCAAGATCAGCACAACTGTTACCCTTACTGACTTTGCACTGTAAGGGAAAAGATAGACCCTCAGATAAACCATAACAATCAGATGTCATAATTCTGTGATAGCGAAAGGATAGTCATTTATGGAAATAAGTAGAAAGAACAGCTAGTCTGAGGGTTCTGGGGAGATAGCACCGTCTTGCTTTTCACTTGGCTCTGTCTTTCTCTAATGAAGTCAGTGGCTTTGGGCTCCGTGCTTTAACCAAACACTAAACCAGTGCTTGGTGAAAGCCACTGGGAGCTCCCACAGGAGCATCACTGCCCTTCTTTCCACCCTAAGCTTTAGATCAGTGTTACAGGAGGGTGGATGAGAGTAGGAAACAGCCCGACAGGAAAAGCATATGTCTTTGTGTCCTTATTATAGGAAGAAATAGATAGACATATCTATATAGATCATTTTCCACAGATAGCATAAAATTTTCAATTAAGATCTCAGTAGGCATTTAATACAGAACTCCCATATGAATTTTGTTTCATTTGTGTTGATCAACACATTTTCTCCTGGGGTGATAACCACAAACAACTTGCCTTTGCAGGAGGGTGAGCACACACCTTATGCTCGTGAATAAAAACATGCTGGCAGATGGCACTGAGGTGCCGAAGAGTTTCTGGGTAGGCACAGACATGTGGGTGGAATAGGGGAGTGGGTTGTGGTGGTTAAGATGGCCAGTTTAGCCCTGGCATCCAGGGTGCCAAGAATTTGACAGCCTGATGGATAGCACGAGAGGAAGCCAAGCCAGTTAGGGGTGTCCTCCGATTCGTGGTTGGGAGCCGAGGATAATTTGTGGTTAACAGAGCAGGCAAGTTCACACTCCCCACACGCACGCTCACTCTGGAAGTGCTGGATGTGCAATTGTCTTGGATGTGCAATAGCCACCTTCCAGTAGCTTCGAACTTTACTCAGAGTGGCCAGTATGCCAACATCTCTTTTTAAAGTTCTTTTTAAAGTACTTACCTCACTTGAAAGAGTTAGCTATGTATGTGGTAGTCGACTTTATTCTAAGACAGAAGCCACTCACACCTGACACTCACACTTCCTAGAACACTCCGTCCTCACATCGTCTTATGGCTGATCCCTTTGCGTCCTTCTGCCCTCAGCTTAAATGTCAGTTCTTCAGAAAGTCTATCCTGAGCCCCTGTTTAAAAAGGTTAGACTCAATAGCTTTCTGTCATATTACATTGTTTTATTGTCTTGTAGCATGTGTCACTTTGGAAATTTAATCTTAAAGTTTTTATAATTGCACTTTTCTTTATTGTATGTATCCCTTTTCTGGTGTGGAAGCTCTTGGAGAACAAGGGTCTTCTCTGTATCATTTACCGTCGGACCCTCAGAGTCTAGGCCAGTGCCTGGTACTTACCTCTCTCTGCTTCTTGAGGGCCAGGGTCATGTCTTAGACAACTGCCTATACCTGCTTCCCAGCACAGCAGGTGGGCATAGATGATTTCCATGGATATACGGATTTATTTGATGAGAAAGACAGCTAAGCTTTATAGAAGTAATTGATAATGAACATTAACTGCACACCTTGTTAGAAAGCAGGGCTGGTTTCCTCTTAATCAACTCTTAAATTGTGTAAAACCAGCTGGTATTTTTGTGTATTTGTGTGTTCAGCTTACATTTGAGCCCTGTTCTATGACAGGTTCTTAGAGAAATGTAAAACAATGGAAGTTGTCCTTGCCTTTCGGAATCGTATACTCTGTTTTAAAAAAAGTAGATGAAATTCATTCTCCCTTGTAATCTTTGGGAATGGTGCCTTGCTGTGTTCTTAGATAAATTGTGTTTGTTGAAAGAATGAATAAATGAATGAAAGTGAGAATCAATGAATGAATAGGGAGAGATGGATTAAGCAGCAGGAATTAGAACCAGTCGGTTGTCAGCATTTGCGAGTCGGGGTGGGGGGATTTGACTGCATTTAATCTTTGAGTCATGAAGTAGGCTGGCTTTATTTTTCATCCAGTGGAGACCATTCACTATTGCCCTGTCCTCCTACTATTGTTTCTTTCTTCGGTGGATTGTTCTCGATGTCCCCATGCCTAGAATGTCCCTTGCTCATAATCTTCATATGTTCAAAGTCAATGCACTGAAGATAAAATCAAACATCTTCATCTTAGTGAAACATTTTACTAACTCTGTTGCAGTAAGAAATTTCTCCTAGTCTGAAGTCCTAGGATGCTCTGCTGAGTTTTTGCCCCTTCTATCTTATATTACCATTTTTTATGCCCGTGTCCAATCTTTCCTTTTAGATCCTCAGCTGCTCAAGGGCAAGCTTTGTTGACGATTTATCTGAGTAGCCAACGTCCAGTAATTCATTCAGGAAGTATTTACGGAAGGCCTATTACATGTCAGAAGCAGTGCTAGTTTTGGAGAAACAGCTGTAAGCAACTGACATCAACAAGGCAAACATTTCGTTGCCCTGCATTCTAGGGTTTAATAATAGATCTTAGTATTAATGGTTTTTATTTACTGAGCACTTCAGCCAGTTTGATGAGATCATTATGTTAATGTACTGTCATAGGTAAGGACACAGGTTTCAGATCCCACAGATGACAGCTCCATTCTTGGCTCCATAGCTTACTGGACAAGTGACATTAAGCTGGGGACACAACCTCTGGGAACTTTTGTCTTGGTTATTTATTAACACAAATACTATTGTGTGATGAACCACACTAAAAAAGATTAAAATAGAATTTGTCAAGCTTATGCGTCTGTGGGCTGTCCTGGTCTGGGCCAGACTAGGTTGGTTTCACTTTGGCTAGCTCCGGTGTCTGGAAGGAGCTGCTAAGTTGTATGGGAGGATGGATCACACTTGGGGAGAGTCCCACCCAAGATTGCCCTTCTGTTCCCATTCTCCCTCAAGCAAGCCTGCACTTTTCAGCATGCTGGTTTCGGCATTCCAAAACAGCTGGTGGTCAAGGCTCAGATTTGCTGGTGTCACTTTGCATAGTCTGTTGGCTGAGGCAAGTTCCAAGGCCAGACCAGATTCACAGGGTAGGGATCCCATGTTTTGATGAGAATCATTGCAAAACCATCTAAATTGGGGTGTAGCTAGAGGAGAGAATGAATAATTTTTGGCTGTGTTTGCACTCCATCTACTACACACTTAGTCTGTAAAATAGAGATGATAACAGTAGCTTCTACTTTATAGGTGAATTGTGAAAATTATATGAGATAATATGAAAAGAGCTGGAGATGTTACTTGGCACTTAAGAAAGGTTGGAAGTTTGCTAATATTAGTATATCACTGTTCCCACAACCAACCCTATGGAGACACTATCACCTGCATCTTTCAAATGAAGAGACAGAGTTTAAAGTTATCTGTCCCAATCATATAGTTAATTGTGGAGTCAGGATTCAAATCAAGATTTATTTCCCTGCCAAGCTTGTCGTAGAGACTTCCTAACTATTCATCATACCTGTTTTGTTTTTCCTGCGCACATATTCAGACCACATTTCCCAGCCTTCCTTACTGTAGGTGTGATCCTGTGCTTAGATTCCAGCGCTTAAGTGGTTAGCAGTATTGCTCAGAAAGGAGTAGTCCAGATCTCCAAATCGCCACATGCAAGAGAAATGCCTGCAGATAACAAATGCTGATTTGGGATTATAGTGAGCTAGAAATAAACTTTTATTGTGAATAGCTAATGAAGTTTTGGAGTTGGTTACAGCAATCAACATACTAGCCACTACAGTTTAATTCTAACAAAGCAGCTGTGACAAACTAATACTAGTGATTACAAGTTGACACTAGTGTTAACAAACTAGCCACTAATGGCTAGTTGTTACTAGCTGTAACAAACTAACCAGTGCAGAGTTTGATTTCTAAAACACTATGCTATAAAACTTAGGATAGGGGAGAGTTTCTAGGCAGCATTTTGCATACATTAGGCACTCTGACATTCATTGAAGAAATGAGAGGCTTCTAAACCACACA
>PVKM010035550.1:0-15130 GCA_004027735.1 Carollia perspicillata | reverse complement strand
ATCTTTAAAAAATAAAATAAAAATAATTGATGTTAGTTGAAACTAATTATTACGGTTAGAGTAGTGAAATTATAACAATTTTCTCCCTAATTTCTAAACTTTAGTTATGCATTCATTTTTAATTTGAAAAAAATCAAGTATAATCATGCCTCTAATACCCCAAATTTGGAAATGTATATGTACATGTATATACATATTCCACAAATACGTATGTGTATGTAATATTTGTGTAGACATTAAACTTCATTCTGCCTTTGTAACTTATACACATACAGGATTAAACCAGTAGAAGACTGAACTCCTGCCACAACCGGGAAGACCGACTTGCAAATTCAGTTAGATCCTACTCAGATTCCCACTGCCAGTTCTATGTTCTATTTCTCCGTCGGCTTTGAACTACCACGGTTTTCTCTAGGTGCCTATTCTAACATGTACTGCTAATGCGAACAGCTAACCTTTACGGCAGTTTCCCTTGCCAGCCAGCCTAGCCCTCTGCGTGTGTATTCACTTAGTTCTCTCCACACTGCACTAAGGTGGGTGCTATTAGTGCCCCTGTGTTTGCAGGGAGGAAAATCGAGGCTCACAGAGATCCACTGTGTCGCCCAAGATCGCTCTGGCTCCAGGGACCTTGGCCTTGAGCGTGAGGCCGGGCTGCCTCCCACGCATGCGCTGCTGAGGCGCCTTGGCACTGTCCACAGAGGAAGTGCTTGCTGCATGAACGTCTGCCTTTCTGCACAGCTTGAATTTCCCGTCTGGGAGCCAAATTTACGTTTCTACTTTAGATAAAAGAAGGATCTCCCTTCAAACTAGAGATACAATTGGAAAGAGAACTATATATGTATATCCATATACATGTGCACATACGTATTTTCCCCCAAGTAAGTGTTTTTAATGGTAGTGCTGTGAACAGAAACCCTGTTAGCAATGCTCCCTCACTGTTGAAAACACGTGCTAATTAGGGAAGGATAAGTGGGGAGAGGAGGTCATTCTGAACTGTGAGAGTCTGAATTCTGAAAAAGTAGAGATTTAAATAGACACGGCTTCATTACGTTCAGGGTCGCACACCCACCCTAATTAATCTAACACAGTCTGGCCAGATGTTTCCCCAACTAGAGGTCCTTGAGGAAGGGACGGTTTAACACATTGCTAATGATAAGACACGTTATAAGTTGTTTAAGTCCAAATAGGCTCTCCGGATATTCTTTCTGCTGTCCGATTTGCACTGTCCCGATGCCCCATAAGTCTTTTTGCTGAGGCGCTGCCGGACTAAACGGCCTGATTGGGTTTGTCACCGACCAGTCAGGTCCCAGTTAATGAGAAATCACTGTGCTTTAGAAATTTTTTCATTTACTTGAAATAATTCGTTCTGCTAACCTGCCATCCACAGCAAGAAGCGTGGTCTTGTCCACCCAGAACGAGCAACAAACTGTGTGGGAAGGAGAGGCACTGACGCTCGTCTGCAAGGCGGACGGAGCTGAAAGCCTCCTGTTCGTGGACTGGTGGCACTTCCCGTGGAACCAGACACAGCCCGAGTTCGTGGCTGGCATGGATCAGGCTGGCACCATGCAATGGGGTGCCTCCTATGGCGAGCCCGGTAACCGCCGCCACACAAGGCTGGAGAAGATGGACTGGGCCACCTTCCAGCTGGAGATCCCCTCCACCAGCGTCAGCGACAGTGGCGCCTATGAGTGCAGAGTGTCTGAGAGGACCCGGGCCCCAGGCAGAGGTCTGAGCTGGGCTCAGAAGACATCCGTCACTGTGAAATCCCTAGGTAAGTGTCACAGAAATCCTTTTCTGAACTTGCATACCATCAGTGCCTTCCTTCTGCAGCACGGTGCAGTGGAATTGGATGGTGTCTCATCCTGAATCCCCTAGTTATGGTATATGTACCCCAGGACACAGAGCACAGTCTCTGGGTACCACATCTGCCAGTTATCTCTGAGGCAAAGCTCATCTTTATAGAGATCATTGTTAGGGTGCAACTTGTAAGTTGTCATTCAAGGTTAAAAACGAAGAGATACACCGAGTGGAGCTGAGCCCCACACAGTCAGGCTTTTGACAGTGGCAGCCCCGGGAAACGGTAGAGGAAGGGGACCGGCCACCGGGACTGCGGAGCGCTCCACCCACTCAGTGGCAGCTGTCTGAGCAGCAGACTGGACAAACACTGCCTGCTTGTTGTCGCTGCTGAGAACGCTCTGAGAGGAGGGTCCACGTAGGAAAACTGAGGTCAGAATTCGGGACAGACTGTACTGCGAATCCACTTCTACCCCCAGAGACTTGATACGCCCAATGGCTGAAGGACGGCTTGATGCCTAGTTTTCTAGGCGGTACCTTACTTTGATTTGATCAACATCTTACAAATCGCGTTTCACATTTCTGCCCGCAGCATCAAGTTTACAAGTTAATTTGATGAGCCGTCAACCACAAGTGAAGTTAACCAGCACCTTGAACCTGTCCTGCATAGTGGGTGTTGGCTACTCTGACCTCCAGGTGCCACTCACCGTGACGTGGCAGTTTCGGCCAGCCGAGTCTCAGGTCTTCCACCAGCTTGTCCGAGTCACCCATCAAGGCACGATCGAATGGAGAGACTTCCCGTCCCAGTTCCAAAAGAAGATGAAGGTTTCGCGGTCTTCATTTCATTCTCAACTGCTCATCTACGATGCCACCAAGGAAGAGGAGGGGGTGTATCAGTGCAAAGTGGATGTTTACGACAGAAATTCCCTGCGCTCAGACGGCCCCGCCCGGGCTTCTGCTCTGTCTCACCCACTCAGCATAGTCATCACTTTACCAGGTAATCGCCGCTCAAAATTAATTCCTGCTTTTAAAAAAACATGACTCCCATTTTGGGTAAGTTATAAAATCGAAGCATGAAATACCTTCTCCTGGTGTTTGTACTGCAGAAGTCAGCACCATATACGTGTATAAGTGGTATCCAGGCTAACACTATGTTGTCATGCACGGAATGACCACACTGATTGTTAAAACGTTAAAATAGTTCCACACCAACGAATAAAACTGCTACTCCATGCCCCTTCCCCATTCTCCCACAAGTCCCACCAGCCAGCAATGCCAGGGTCCCACCTGGAGCCGCAGGGCCCCTCTGGGGCTGGCTGTGGGGTGAAGCATTGTTTCAGGCCGGTCACTGCTTGTGCTCACCAGTCATGAAACGTTTGGGCTGTCTCCCCTAGTGCTGTGGACAATGCCAGTTTTACTGGAATATACTTATCCACTCATTTTAGTGGGTTAATGTGTGAGAGAGAATGTATGATTATAGGAAATGGAATTTACCTTGGCGATTGGTAATAGCACGTCGAGGTTAAAAGTAAGACAACCCAGGTAGTTTTGCTGAGTCAAATATCTTCTTTCAAGACTTTCGTTCTCTTAGGACAGAATGTTCAAGAGCCTTTGAAGTCATTTTTAATAGATCTAACGAGCAGCATGGCTTTGGATAAGTCACTTAATCTGTCCAAGCCTAGCTACCTCAACATAAATTGCTCGTGTGCTGTTTAAAGGTGGTGACATCGACAGGGTGCCCAACACATTGCCCGCCACACCGAGCAGACGCTCTGACGTGGTGGCCGTCATTATCCTGTCTGCTGCTGAGCAGTGTTTCCATGATAATAATGACCCCCGTATTGATTAGCTCGTGCCTGAGTCAACTCATCCTTTCTTTGGACTTTGAAACTGTTTGGCCCAATCTTTTCTTCTGGAAACCTCTCTTTTCCTTAACCTCATGATACAAGACTGTCTTGGTTTCCGCCCTAGCACTCTGACTGTTCTTTCTCTTTCTGTCTGGCAGAATTCTCCCCCTCCACTGATTCATTCCTTTGAGTTTCACCCCCAGCTTCCTCTCTCCTCATTCTATCCATCTACTGAAGTGGGCTTATTCCTGCCCACGGGTCCAGCCTGTGTACCGACAACCCCCAAACCCGTTATCCTGAAGGGCTTGTCTTCCAATCTCCAGACATATCTATGAAGCTGCCTCAATATGTCAAAACATAAGTGTGTCATTGTTATCCCTCCAAAGCTACTCCTGTTACATTGTTCCCTATGTCCCCACCATCTACCAGTGACCCAAGTGGGAAACCTGAGTCATCTGCAATTTCCCATGCCCGCCTCATATCCAAACTCCCATAGCACAAGCTGCGAAGTCTTTTATCATTGGGCACATTGACGTCTTTCCAGCACCATCTCCTTCCACAGTCCATCTTGAATTTGAACTCCAGCCACACTGAGTCACTTGCAATTCCTCAAATACTCCGTGTTCTCTCTCACTCTCAAAGTCTTCGTTCAAGTTCCTTCTTTTGTGTGTTATTTCCTCAACCCTTCTTTAGCAGACTAACTTCTCTTAGCCCTTAAGACTTAGCTGAGAGAGATCTCCTCTAAGAAGCCTTCCTCACCCCCATATTTGGTTTAGGTGGTCCTGGTGTGTGTTTCGATAGTCACTTCTGCATACCTCTGTCCCAGCTGGGTGACACGATCCTGTCGTCTCGGAGCCTTGGTCCCCGTACTTAGTCTGTTCTAGACTGTGAACCCGAAGAGGGGAATTATCTACAGAGCCTGGAATAGCCTGGTGCGTGACATTGCATGTGCTTGATAAATGCTGAGTGGAGGAAGATCAACATCGATAAGCAGTTATAGAAGTAGAGTCAATGATGTCAGTGAGAAGCTGGAAAGAGCTTTGGAAGCCATGCTTTGTCATTCTTCTTTCTGACAAAGCAGAGAAGCTTTGGGGTTAGAGGAGAGTTGACTCCAGGTCGATACAATATTCCCACAGTCAAGTGGCTGCAAAGAGACATAGGATTTTTTTTTGGTCACTCAGTGGGTCTAGTTTTTGAGACATACACGTTTAATAGCCCACATACAACTTCCTTTTGTTCACCCATGTTTAAAGGCACCTACAACTAGACTGGCAAGTTGACAATCCAGTACTCTGGTTAGAGAACACGTGGGCAAAGAACTTTCTCTCCATCTGAGGTATAAAATGCTAAGAAGACAAGGTGTCTGTGCTTAAGTGGCTCAGGGGCGGGGCGAGCAGCCAGTGGGGCTGCTGGAGCAGGAGCTCACACATCTGCTGGGTGTGGGAGGCATTGCTCTACTTGACCTCTAGTGACCGTCCTACCTTGAAATTCTGTTTTCTCACAAAAGTACCTGTTTCCTTCTCTTAATTTAGAGAGCAAGCTAAAAGTGAACTCAAGCAGTCAAGTCCAAGAGCTCTCCATCAACTCCAACACTGCCGTAGAGTGCAGGGTCTTGTCCCAGACCCCTGGAAACCTTCAGTTAGCTGTCATCTGGTACTTCTCTTCCCTTTCCTCCAATGCATCCTGGCTGACCATCCTGGAAATGGACCAAACCAATGTTGTAAAATATGGGGATGAATTTCACAGCCCACGGAGAAAACAAAAATTCCACACCGAGAAAGTCTCTCAAGACATGTTTCTGCTGCACGTTCTGAACATGGAAGACAGCGATCAGGGCACATACCGCTGCGCCGTGCGGGAGTGGCTCCTGTCCGCAAACGGTGCGTGGTACCGGCTTGGAGAAGAGACGTCAGGTCTGACGGAATTGAAACTCAGGCCCACAGGTAAACCGCATGCATCTTTCTGTAGGACTGCCATCCTCTCTTGGGCAGCTGTTCTTTAGAGCGATTACCTGAAGGTAAAAATATGACCTGGAGTGCTAGGCGTAGTATCCCCTTCACAATGACTGTAGGACCTGCAAGCCCACCAGAGGTGGGGGTGGGTCATTTAAGGTGAGTCAATCTGAGGTTTTGAGCAGCTGGGAGGGGACCAAGACTCCTTTGCTTGTTTGCTGATCAGCCTGGCAGCCGGGTCCAAGCAGGCACCCAGGGTACTGTATCCTCAGATCTCCATAACAAGCTGTGTCATTCTGGTGGGGCTCCATTGTAATTTGGCAGAGAAAGAGTAATACGGAGCATGTTTCTCCCACTGTGAACAGAAACTGTACAGCTCAACAGGGATGTATGCAGAAATTGCTTTTCAACATTTGGCTGCCTAAACAGAAGGCAAATAAGAGTGGTTAACCATTGGAATGGCTGACTGAGGGAATCTCCTCTTCCTCGGGAGACCTTTGAAAATGTAATAGACCTCCCACTCTCTTGCATTGGTCTAAGCGTGCTGCGGTCTAACCGTGGGCAGGGTTAAGTAGATCTCTCAGCCTTAGTTAGGTCGCCTCCACTGTTGATTAAAATTAGATGAATGTCGCCCTGGCTGGCGTGGCTCAGTGGATTGAGCGCTGGCCTGTGAAACAAAGGGTCACTGGTTCAATTCCCAGTCAGGGCACAAGCCTGGGTTATAAGCCAGGTCCCCAGTAGGGGGAATGTGAGAGGCAGTCACCCACTGATGTTACTCACCCTCTCTTTCTCCCTCCCTCCCCCTCTCTCTAAAAATAAATAAATAAAATCTTCAGAAAAACTTTAGATGAATGTCATGGCTAAGGTTCGGGGACTGGACAAGATCCAACAGCACCATGCAAATAAGTTCATCTAGTTTGGCACTTAAAATTCTATTTTCAGTGTAACATCAAAAACAAAACTATAATGAGCACTGCCACATGGCAGGCCATTGGGAATACACACATACCGGGCACAGCGCTTGCCTGGAGGAGCTCACAGTCTGTTGGGCAGCAGGGGGCCCCTCAGGTTCCCCTTCTCTGTGTTCTTCAGACCCCTCTTCCTCTCCCTGCTAGATGTGGGTGTTCCTCAGGGACGGATCCCAGGCCCAATCTTCTTCTTCTTCTCTGCTCTCTGTGGAACTCCTCAAACACGGCCTTGATTTCAGCTGCCACCTTCAACCAAACGGCTGCAGGTCTTTCTTCTCACCCCCTACTCCGCGTGCCTGTCGGGCATTCCTGCTCGGGCGCCTGGGCGTCCCTCGCACTCAGTATGTCCCCAAACGCGACACGTGCACACTTCTGCATTCTCCATCTGTGTGGCTGGCATCCCTTCCTCCCAGCTGTCTAAGCCAAATCGAGACAGTGCACGCACACCCCTTTACGGAGGCAGCCCCTTCTGAGCTCAAGCCAGAGCTTCCCATTCAAAGTTATGGGCTCAGCGTCCAGCCTTTCAGTATCTCAAGAAATGCCTAAAACATATTTTGTTTTATTTTTGTGTGTGTGACATTGCTTATTTTGAGAATGTTTACAATGAATTCAAATTCCTTTAAAGTCCTGAGGTGTCAAATAAAACACATTCGGATGTGGCCGCTGGAGGTGGCCCACGGTAGGGGATGAGTTAAGGAAGAGGCCCCGGGGTAAGATACTGAGAAGGGCTGGTCAGAACTGTAGGAGGGCTATCTTCTCCGAAATCAGAAGAGAAGACTGCAAGAAGAAAACAACTTCAGTGACCAAAATACCACAGAGGGGACAGAAAACAGTGGAGGGTTTCTTGGGCCGGGAAATCGGGCCCTGACTGTGGACCTTGGCCGGAGTGTGGCAGTGGGATTGGAAGGTCGACCGCAGTAGCACAGGGAGAAATCTGGGGACATGAAGCAGGTAGATAGTAGCTTATCACGTAGCTGATGTGTTCCATGCTTTGCCATCAAGGGAAGGAGCGAGTAAAGATGGTAACCGAAAAAGAAAATCCAGGATCAAAGTTGTTCTTTTAATGATAGATTATCAGTGTTTTTGTAGTAGAGTTAGAAACTCGGTGCACGCTGTCATTTCTTTATTCGGTAACTACTCTGGCTTTCATTCCAAGTCCTTACCTGCTGGTTAGCAGAGAAAAAAAGTTTTTTAAGTAAATGTCAAAATCTGTTTGAAATTTAGTCTAATTCGATGATTTACATGGTCTCCTTGAGTGGCAGTCTAACAGTGGCATTAAAATGTTCAGTCTCTCAGACAGCCTCCTCTTTCCCTGTGTCTACACCTGAGGTGATACCCAGGTAATTTGCTGAGAATAAGGGGTGTGGTAGAATACACGACTTAAGGGATGGGTAGGGGGCTGGAAGTTCTGGGAAGCAGACGAGAGAGGTGGCCAGGGAGAGGTGAAAGAGGCAGCCAGAGCGCCCACCGGGCACCGAGGCTGGGTAGCTTCCAGTGGCAGGTCCAGAGACGAGAGGGAGGGCTAAAGGACAGAAAGGGTGGGTTCGGTTCATAGCGGAGAATGTTCCAGCAACTATGAAGAAGGACAGGGTGTCAAAGAGAAGCGTGAAAGATGAAGGACCTGATATCTAAAGATTATAAGGCGTCATCTCCTCAACGAGAACTGGGGTTTCCAGAGGAGGTGTCTAGTCTAGAGGTCTGGGTTCTCCTCTGACTCAGTGCCATTTTACTTCCCAGGAAGCAAGGTCCGTGTCTCTAAAGTGTACCGGACAGAAAATGCAACTGAGCACGCAGAGGCGGCCATCCACTGCAGCCTGGAGAGCTCGGGCGACTCGGCCTCCCTGTTCTCCGTGATGTGGTACCGGGCCGGAGAACGTTCTGGAAGCAAACGGCTGGTGCACCTGCAGCACGACGGCTTGCTGGAGTATGGCGAAGAGGGGCTCAGGAGGCACCTGCAGTGCTACCGTTCGTCCCCTACAGACTTTGTCCTGAAGTTTCCTCAGGTGGAGATGGAGGATGCGGGAACGTACTGGTGCAGGGTGGCAGAGTGGCAGCTCCTTGGCACCCCCAGCAAGTGGGTCACCCAAGCATCAGATGAGTCGCAGCCCGTGGCACTCACAGTGCTGCCCTCAGGTAACCGGGGGTTAACCTGCCGTGGCTCATGGCCAGGAGAACCTTTGTGTCCCCTCTTATGCCTCCCCGCCCAGCTGTGGTTGGCCCCTCCTGCGGGCTGAACCCCATGTCAGACTCCCTAACAGAACGACCTCGCCTTTTCTCTTGATGGGAACTTATTTGGACAGACAAGGTCTGGACGAGGTTTTAGCGCAGACATGGAAATGTCAGAGGGCTCCGCCTCCAGTGCCAAACACAAAGGCCCTCCATGGTGTATCTCTTTACTAACCAAACAGTGTCTGAAGCAGACATCCTCGGGTCCTGGCTGATCTTGAATCTCAGAGTGCTGATGTGCAGTGGCAGTAGGAGTGAGAGAGCGACAGACATGGTGACTTTATGTTTGATCTGGCCGAACCAAGGTCAGCGACACCTCAATGCTCCCTGAGTCAAAAACAAAACAAAACAAACAGGAAAAGCCTTTCTCAGTAAAGGAGGGACAGGCTCCTTATCTCTCTGTGTGGACAACCAACTCCTGCACTTTCTTAATGATGCTCAGTTGGTGTGCCTCTCCTAATTGTACCTTGAGCGGCATGGATGGAGGAAGTGCACCTGGTGGAACTTGTTGACGGAAGACCATTGGCCAAACGGTGACCTTTCTCTGTTTGGGAAGGTCATCTGTTCAGCTGAGCACACAGATTCAGGAGGGATGCGGAATGAGATTTTGGAGAAGAAGAGGGCACCCTTCCAGCCAGAGCAGTGCCAAGCATATCATAGGCACTTATTAAGCATTTGTTAATGAAAGCAAAAATGTCTCCAGCCAGACCAGTAAATCTTCCCTGGCGGTCGATGAGCTGGCACAGGTGGCAGCCAGCTCTCTCCCCGAGCCTCTTCTGCCTCGTGGGGTTTAAGGAGGAGGCGAGAGGTGAGCAGCCAGCGAGACTTATGGTGGGAGGACTCACCCCAGAGGTGGTGGTGTGGTCCCGGTTCCCTCCACTGGAGAGGGCACAAAGGACCAGTAACGATAGCATTCCTAGGACAGCAGCTGGCCTTGGTGACACTCCTTAGGAGGGAGTGAGGGCTGTGGAGAACGTCTCAGCTATCCCAGCAAGGCTTCCCGAGTGGAAGTCAAAATGACTGGGTTTGCCCTCTGGGGGTGCCGTCATCCTCTTCCCCTGTCCGCTCTTCAGTGAATTTTCCTCCCGAGTCTCCAGGCAGAATTTCCCCTCCGATCAGCTTTTCTTCCATCCCAGGAACTATGGGAAGTCCTAGACCTCCAAGCCCGTTCCATACACCTTTTCCCACCGGAATTCCTGGGCTCTGCAGAACCAGCACTGTTTGCAGTAGAACAAATAGATAACAGCTCCAAAAAGTATATATTCTGTGATTAAAAAGCACATCTCTTTGTGGGATCCTTGTAAAAGCAAGTGTGAGGTTCTAAACAGATGGACCCTCGAAAGAAATTGGATTCTTCACAAATGAAGAGGTTTGCAAGCCCCTGTCGTGGTTTTCTTTGCAAGTGTAGTTGGAGGCTCCCCAACCCCTCTTTGTCGCCCAGCCTCTTGCTTCCCGTGCCTGGATGGTTCTTTCTGGGGATGGGGAGGCAGTGTAGGGAGAAGAAAAAGGCCAGGGTGAGGAATCCAGCAAACCTAGGCTCAAATCGTAGCTCTACCGCCCACCTGCTCACTATGAAATCAAAGCATCGAGCACGGTCCCTGGATATTGTAAGTGCTCCAAACAGATGTTAACTCTTTTCTCCTGTGCCTCCAAACATGCCTCACCCCCACACGGAAATGCACGTGCTTATGTATGTGTCCGTTTACGTAACAAAATATGGTAACGTATTCAATAAAGCAGTATGTGAGGTTCCGAGGACACGAAAAGATGTATTGCAGAGTCTGTCCCCATAGAGCTCAGAGTCTGGTGGGGGAAGTGAAGTCCAACCTGCTAAGTGCCATCAAAGACATAGTCTCAGTGCACTGTGACAGCAGCAGGGGCAGGGCTGGGGGAAGGACTGGGCGAGGAGGGATCTGGGAAGGTTCCCCAGACTATGGCCCGAAAAAAAAGGAAGAAAGCCATTTTATAAAAAGGAGAGGGTGTGCCAGACGATCATAGAAACTATGGTAGGATAGCAAGGTGGGGAGGTACCGGTACAAGATGCATCTTGCATATGAAACTGAAGACAGTGCACTTTACCAGAGAGGTTATAGAGTGCCACTGGACACGCCCAAGCAAGCGAGAGGCACCCTCAGACTTGCTCTTTGGAGAGCTCCCCTCCAGGAGCTGTGTTAACAGTCGGCGGGAAGGGAGACAGACACAGAGCAGGGCAAACCACTTCGAAGTGACTGCAGAGCCCAGGTGAGACGAGATGAAGGCCTGAATGAAGGCAGTGCCTGTGAGGGCCGAGAGTAGGACAGGCATTTGGGATTAGGAGGTGTACCCTTAAAGATTTAAGAGGCTGATTAGATGTATGTGGCGGAGGGCGGTGAGTGAGCAGAAGGGGAGACTCAATGGTGAACATCACGTTTCTGGCAAAGGTAGATAGTGGAATGTTCACTAAACAAGAGAAAGGTCTGAAGGGGAAGCTTAGTTCAAGTTTGAATACGTGAGGCTGCACTTGAGTTTGGAGGACCTGTGAGTTACCCAGGGAGACCTCTCCGGTAGACACCAGAACTTCCAAATGAGATCTCTGCCAGAGCTGTAGATTAAAAGTCAACAGCTTATAGCCAATGATGATGCCCAGAGATTGACCTCTGAGATACCTCACCATTTATTGCTTAGGGAAGTGCAAAAGAGGAGCCTGTGACGGGGCATGGGGGAGTAGAAAGGAAGGAAAGAGGAGAACCAAGGTTTCGTGACAGCACAGAAGCCAAAGGCAGAGAGGGGGTCAAGAGGGAGGGGGGAGCCAACAGACCACAACTATTGCAAAGAGGCCAGTGAAAATACGAATGGGGCAATAGCCACTGGATTTAGCAATATAGAGAAACAGCAGAAAAGCAAAGAGAGAAGTCAGGCTGCAGGAGAGAGAGGGCGCAGCAGACACAGGTGTGCTTGCAAGACTGTTGATGCAAAGGGAACTAGGAACCTCCGTAACCAATGGCAAGAGGTGTCGGCGAAGTTTGCTTTGTTCTGTTTTTGTCTGGAGACCGTGGGAACTTGAACACATGTGTGTTCTAGAGGGGAAGAGCCCACGGAGAGAAGAGGAAGAGTAGAAGGGAACAGACACGAGCGACAGGCCCGCATCCTGCGTGAACACACGCCACCTCTTGACTGGAGTGCCCCTCAGGGCCGTCTTTCCCTGGCCAGCACGTGCTAATCCTTTACCTGCCGACCAGACTGACGCTTTCTGAGCTGCCTTGCCTTTCTGTCTTGGTCATCACACCTGTTTCACATCCGTCAGTGCCGTCGATGCTGAGAAGGCAGAGACTCTGAGGGTCTCGTCCCCGGGATTAGCACAGTGCCTGGAACACAGACGCTCCGACACCCTCCGGCTCACAGTGCGACTGTGCTCCTGATAAGGACCTGCTCTGTGTATTAATAAAGGGCAGTTCCAATACAATGTACTACCAATTCTCACTTCTCAGATGGTTTTCCACCACCCCTGCTTGGCAACCCTACGTTCAGTCAGTTTGGGACTACGTAACAAGACTGTGAAGCATGTGGTTTCAGCGAAGGTAGGGAAGTTAAGAGGCATGTCCCTAGGGAAAAAGACTTTGCATCTTCTTCTCCGTCTTACTTCCTTAGCTGTGGCTAAGCCAAGGCAGGGGCTCCAGCCACCCAAGTCTTTTAACCTCACCCCCAGACCCCAGACATGAATGTCTTCTTCTACAAAATTCTCTGTGAGTGATAGGCAAGGCTATAGGGCTTTGGGGAGGCTGGATTATTTGTATGTAGTAGTACGGCATTTGTTACTACCGCCCAGCTTTTGTTTGGATAAGGATATACTTGAAGAGTAGATCCTCAAAGGAGATATGTGCCCCACCACACTGAAGGTTCTGGAGAGACCATGCCATTTATCCACGCTCCCCCAGTGTCGCCAGGAAGGCCTGACATGGAGCGCTCAGCAAATGCTTGTTGAAAGAATGAGCAAGCCAGCCTTCTGTTGGGTTGAAACGGGAGGCTGTCAGGGGTTCACTGATTTGAGGATGTACTTGTATCAGCTTGCCTAACCCTACTTTTATTTTTCTGGCAAGAGTCAACTTTCCCACAAGGCCAAAGTCAGTTGCCCAAGTTTTGGTTGGGGTGGGGGAAGAGCTGGCAGCCTCCTGACTGTCCCGTACCCTTTTTCTTCCGAGGTCACATCAAAAAGGAATGTTCCTCGTGCTGCGTTTGGCTGAGGGTGGCAGCGTGTTATGGACTAAACCGTATGATGAAGTGCCTCATTGCATTTTTGGCTCGGTCTTGCAGGCCTTGCACTCCGAGCCTTGGGCACTTACTCGGATTAATTCAGAATGCCAAACCTTAATGGCTTTGAATGTACTAATTCTAATCCAGGTATGGGTGAGAGGCAGACAGTGGGAGAGGGTGGTTGTGGGCTCTGGAGCGAACGCTGTTCTCCCGGGAGAGGCCCAACCCGGCGGTGGAGCCGATGGCTGCTGGCTGTGGGCCCGTTCAGCGGCACCATGAGGAATGTCCTTGATAGCCGACCACTCTAAGTGGGGCAGCCTCCTCCCCTTTAAGATAGTCAACCCCCCTGGCAGTCCCTTCCCACTGA
Organism: Carollia perspicillata; assembly: GCA_004027735.1. Lineage (NCBI taxonomy): Eukaryota > Metazoa > Chordata > Mammalia > Chiroptera > Phyllostomidae > Carollia > Carollia perspicillata. Next base: position 1,746 of record PVKM010035550.1, on the reverse strand, counting down.
GGGGTAGCATCCCAGTGGTAGAAAAGCAAGTAGTGGAGTGCTGTTCACCTTCTATGTGCCAGTCCCGTCTCCCAGTGATTATACCTCCATCCTAGCAATGGCGATACGTGGGTTCTGTGGACTCCCACCTCCCAGTTCTCTGCCTCCCATGAGTAGAACAAGGAAGCCCGAGTCTCCTGAGGACTCATGTGACTCTCAACTGAATGCCCCCCAGTCTTGGGGACAGAGGGCTCAGAGATTTAAGAAAGAGGCTTGGCCCACAGAACACAACCCAGCCTGTGGCCCCTGAGAGGAACCAGCAGGCTCAGCCCTGTTTTCTCTCTGGTCTCTCAGGAGAAAGTTGCCCGTGATTTTCCTGACTTTCTCAGTAGCATTCTAGCTAATATTTATTCTTTGCTGACTCAACAAATGCGCTAGGCACTATATTAAGTGCTTTGTTATGCATTATCTCATCGTGGCTTTAGAAATTATTATCCCCACTTGATTGATAGGAAACTCATGGTGAGAGTGGTTAAGTAGCTTGTCCAATGTCAGACATGATAAGTGGGAGAGGCAGGATTTGAACCAGCTTTCCAGGGTGGAGGAGGTACTCAATACCTAGTTCGCACACGAATGGTGTGAAGTACCAAGGCCAGCACCCTTAGCCTCCTGTTCTTCAGCTCCATTCTCTTTCAGCATCTCTGTCTATATCTCCTTCTTCACCACATGCCTTCAAATGTATTCAGATAACATGTGGGAGAATGACTATAGTCAAGCAGGGCCTTAGAGGGGTTAGGTAGGATGTAGAGAAGGGATAATAAAGGACTCAAAATCTAGCCTTTTCATTGCCCGCCCTTTCAAAATCAAACACCCAATTTAAGATGGAGCATGTAAATGAGACCAGAGGAAATCCAGACGACAAGGCCCCGCGGCTCCTTGCCAGCTGTTCAGCGCTGCCGTGCTCGGTGACGATTTCACTGTGTGCGGAAGATGGCGGCTGCACCCTTGGGTTCCTGGGTGTGGGACTCCGTCTCACGACCAGTTCATCTATCAGTCTCCACTGATGACCTATGGACAAAGTGCTGCACAAAATAAAAGGATGCGTGAGACGTAGGCCCTGTCCCCCGGGAGTTCCCAATGCAGGAACTGGACCGGTGTCTAGTTACTTGAGTTCTAATAAAGACATTCTTCAGGGTGCAAAATGCATCAGTAATGCCAAAAATGGCATCCTGGTAGCATGTGGTTGATCAAAATGACCTCGGAACCTGTTGTTTTCATCTCAAAGAGACCGTCACCCCAAGGATCCTTTGGCTTAGCCTCTGAAAAAGGAATTGCTTATGCTGTGACAATTTTCCAGTGAAAGCACAGCTACTGTTAGGCTCAGATTTCCAGAACAGCCTCATTTGGAATACCCTGTCATTAGTGAGTGTACATTTCGTACACTCAAAGGCTACATTTCGTAGCTGGTGTCTCAGGAAGCATGTGTCTTTCTGCATCGAGAGACTGTAGGACTGGTCTTTTACTAGTAGCTCGAGGGTCTCTGTCTCGGAGCCTGTGTGGATGCAGTCCTCTTGTCCGTGTCCCTGCTGTGTGTCCGGGACCCACTTCGAGGCTGCATGTGTGCGTTCCACGTGTCTGGTGCTGACAACATTTCCCCAGGGACCGCAGCTGCCGATGGGGCATCTTCGGCCAGCCTTTATCGAGTAACTTCCGCCCCATTCAATCCGATCTCATTCAGATCAGCGAAAGTGACCAAGCACGTGTGCT
>PVKM010035549.1:0-15138 GCA_004027735.1 Carollia perspicillata | reverse complement strand
TGAGGAACCTCCAGGACACCTTTAAACGTTCCAACATCTGAATTATAGGAGTACCAGAAGGGGAAGAGGAAGATCAACAAGTGGAAAACTTATTTGAACAAATAGTAAAGGAGAACTTCCCCAATCTGGCAAAGGAAATAGACTTCCAGGAAGTCCAGGAAGCTCAGAGAGTCCCAAAGAAGTTGGACCCAAGGAGGAACACACCAAGGCACATCATCATTACATTAGCCAAGATTAAAATGAAGGAGAGAATTCTAGAAGCAGCAAGAGATAAGGAGACAGTTACCTACAAAGGAGTTCCCATCAGACTGTCAGCTGATTTCTCAAGAGAGACCTTACAAGCAAGAAAGGGCTGGAAAGAAGTATTCCAAGTCATGAAATGCAAAGACCTACATCCAAGATTGCTCTATCCAACAAAGCTTTCATTTAGAATGGAAGGGCAGATAAAGTGCTTCTCAGATAAGGTCAAGTTCAAGGAGTTCATCATCGCCAAAGCCTTACTATATGAAATGTTAAAGGGACTTATCTAAGAAAAAGAAGATAAAAATATGAACAGTAAAAGGACAGCAAATTCACAGTTATTAACATCTACACCTAAAACAAAAGCAGACTAAGCGGTCACCTAAAACAGGAGCAGAGACACAGAAATGGAGGTCACATGGAAGGTTAGCCACAGGGGAATGGGAGGAGAGGGTGGGGAGGAGGTACAGAGAATAAGTAGCATAGACGGTGGGGAGAAAATAGACAGGGAGAGGGCAAGAGTAGTGTGGGAAATGTAGAAGCTAAAGAACTTATGACACATGGACATGAACTAAAGAGGGGGAGTGTGGGTGGGAGGGGGTGTGCAGGGTGGAAGGAAATGAAGGGGGAAATGGGAGAACTGTAATGGCATAATCAATAAAAGAAAAAAAAGAAAGAAAGAAAAAAAAAAAGACCTGAATCTGAATTGAGACCGGAGTAAGTGACACAGAGGTAGTGATAATGCTGGGAAATAAACTAGGACTCAAAAATGGTTAATCCAAGATAATAAAATTTAAAACATAAAGTTTCCACAATTTAACCAGCAATAAATGCCTAGATGACTTATAATTACTGCTGTAGTTTTTAAGATAAAGCTCTACTGAGTAGGTTCATCATGGAATTAAAAATACTAATGATTAGGCCCTGGCCAGGTAGCTCAGTTGGTTAGAGCATCACTCCAATCCCCAAGGTTGGGGTTTCCATCCCCAGTCAGCTCACATATAAGAAGCAACCATTTAATGCATAAATAAGTAGAACAACAAATGGATGTCTATCTCTGTCTCTGTGTCTCTGTGTCTCTGTCTTCCCCACACCTCTTCTCTCTAAAATCAATTTTTTAAAATGTTCTTTAAAAGAATACTAATGGCCCTGGCTGGGTGGCTCAGTTAGTTGAAGCATCATTCCATACACCAAAATGCTGTGTGTTCAATTCATGGTCAGGGCACATACCTAGGTTGAGGGTTCAATTCCTGATCAGGGTGCATATAAGAGGCAACCGATTGATGTTTCTTTATTATATCGATGTTTCTCTCCAGCTCCCCTCCACCCCTACCAATATTTCCTCTCTAAAGTGAATAAATGTATCATCAGGTGAGGGTTAAAAAAATAAAATTAAATAAAAGAAAACTAATGGTTAACTGAGGAATTTTAAAACTTCTAGCTGTTCTATAGCACATCTGAGCCTTTTTCTGCTCGAATGTAATAAAGATAATTGAGATATTAGAGGTCTCAACAAAGACATTCCCTTATACTTAGAACATATGGTTCCAAAATGTTTAGCTTAAGCCTCTAAATGTATCTGTATGCATCATTATATATTTCCAATGTTAGCTTTTACTCTTGTATTTCTTCTTGTACAATTCTGATATGTTGTGAAGATAAAGGGGATGTTCTTTCAGAATAATAATTGTTTTTGGTGCATTCTAAATGATTCAGTACACTGAGAGCATTCACGCATTAGTCATCATGATGAAAGCATAGAATGTAACAGAATATCTACTACTGTTCATGTCAAATTTATATACAGAACATGACTTCAGCATAAGTCTGCCACAATCATTTTAAAAAAAAATTCCGGGGTAATAAAAAGACTTAGAATGCCTAGTCTAATCCAATCCTGATGGAAATTTAAAAGGTAGCCACACATTTTTCTTCAGTTTTTCCTTTTACTCTTTAGTTTTAATGCTTAATCTTTCATTTAAAAAGCCAAGGGGCAAAATGTTAACAACTGTTACATTTAGGTAGTAGGTACAAAAGTCTCTATAATGTTCATTTTTTATATGTTAGAAATGTGTACAATAATTTTAACCAATGATAATTAAAAACAAAGGTTTCCTATTCAGGTTCTCCCCTCATTCTCAGGGACTTATATAAAAAGAATGATATTTTTTTTAAAAAAGAAAGTAATGAAAAACTGAAAGATCTGAACAAATTTTCTGAATGCCTAACAGCAGACAAAAATGTGTAAACAAAGCAAAAACAGATCAATTCCACAAGAAGGGACTCTGGTTTCAGGCTTACCAGCCAGGTGCAGCGCAGGACTTCATCGACATCCCACTTCAAACTATTAAAAAAAAAAAGCTGAAGTACAATAATGTATTTATTTGATGATACTAAAGAATTACTTATTGTATGAGATGCAGTAATGGTATTGTAGTTACATTTTTTTTTTAAAAAGAGTCCTTGTCTTTTAGAAATATAGCCTGAAATATTAATAGATGGAATAATATGTCTAAAATTTGGTTAAAACTAAGGTGGCAGTGGGAACTGAAGAATAGACAGAAACAACACTGGCCACATTAACTGATGACACTGCTAAAGCTGATGGGTAAATACATACAGATCCAACTACAACTCTAGCTTTGTATATATTTGCAACTTTTCATAATTAAAAGTTTTTTAAAAAAAATAATAACAAAGAAAACTATAGCCTGTAACACATGATGGGAAGGAGCACACAGCAGAGATGAGAGATGAATAATGGTCCCAAGAGGACCTGAGAGAGGATCCATAGTTGGAAGGTATGAAGGCCTAGAAACAGATGAAAATTAAAATTCTTTCTAGAAGAAAGGTCTAGTCGATTCCACCTTTTCTCTTCATCCTCCCCTCAAAATAGTAATAATAAAAAGAGCACCCTGGCTGGTATGACTCAGTGGATTGTGCATCAGCCTGCTAATGGCAAGGTCGCTGGTTTGATTCCTAGTCAGGGCACATGCCTGGTCTCGCTGGCCAGGTCCCCAGTAGGGGGCATGCAGAAGGCAACCACACATTGATGTTTCCCTCTCTTTCTTCCACCCTTCCCCTCTGTCTAAAAATAACTAAAATCTTTAAAAAAGAACATGTCTTTAAAGAAAATAACCATACTATTTGGGAAGAACCCGGCCTCCTAGGATGACTATTGGTCCTACTTACTATTTTGGCATCTAGAATACCTAAGGCCTGCTAGTCATCTCTCAAGCCATTACCAGAAAATTAAAGGTAAGCTCATTCTCCAGTGGACCATCAATAACCAGTGCTTCCAATTGGTCTTCTAATTTCCTTATCCTCAACTATCTATAAATAATCAAGAATTATAAGACAGAAATTAAGAATAGGATACTAAGAAAAAGCCACAATCAACTCTTGGAAATTAAAATCAAAATAGAATGTTCTACATTAGAGTCAGAAAATAAAGGAAATCTCCCAGGATATAGAGAGAGAAAAAAGAAAAGAGATGCAAATACAAAAGAAAAGTCAAAGACCCAAAAAATTCAAGATATCCAACATCCAAATAACACACATTTCAGGAAGAGAGAATAGGAAAAACATAAAAGAATCTATTAAAAAAAGAAAAGCAGCAGAAATTTTCTCAGGAACAGATACACAAATCTTCAAACTGCAACAGTTCTTCCAGTACACAGAGAAAAATGATCTGAACCTAAGCATTTCCTCATATAATTACAGAATACAAGAACAAAGGAAAAATGCTGAAAATTTCCAATGAGAGACAGAAATAGGTAAAACATAAATAACACCTCTGCTACAATTACATAGTTCTATACTGCACTCACCAGAATGCCATCCTCCATTCTCTCTACCTCTCTATTCTCTTGTCTTTCAAAATCCAATTCAAATCTTGTTTCCTTTGTGAAACTCTTCACCAAATTGTTTATCTCAAGTGATCTTCCCCCCAACCCTGCTGCACTATTCATTTGATATTCACTCTGTATTACCTTATTCCTTACTTCTGAACTGCTATAGCCAACTATCATTTCTTAGAAGTTGTTTAAACTGTTGGTTCACAGAAAATAAGGACATAGTGCAGTTTTTGTTTTTTTTATTTTTAGTCTCTCACAGAACCTTACAGCCAGGAGACATCGAGCACCTGATAATCAGAAACTTGTTCCCAGAATGTAGCTTAACTTAATTAATTGCTTATATAGTCCATCTTATATTTTCCCTTAGTTCATCAAAGAATTTTATATTTATATCTGCAACTAAAGTGCAAAGAAATTTTAGGAGGAAACACATAAATAGCACAGAGGTATCTTCTTCAAACCCCCACAAACTTCAAGTTATATTTTCTAACTGCAAACCACTTACACTAAACAGTGACAACAGTGGTTTTCAGTGCCTCATAGCACACAATTCAGAGGAAGAACACAAAACATTCCTTTATGAAAGGGGTGGGAGGGTGGACTGCCTAGGGGATGTGCTCCCCTAAGTAGCTGTCTTCAACCAATGTCTATGCAGGGCATTGCTATTTGGATCCAGATAATAAACCAGTGCAGTAACAAAATTCAAACAAAGTACAGGTAGGTCTAAGATTTTACACACTAAGATCAAATACTCAAGAATCTATCCAGCAGTAAAAATACCTATTACTTTGTCTTCTCAAACTTTTAATACCTCCTGGGAAGAGACAAAGGATAAGAAACCTAGCTGGTTATAGGATTATTATGAACTTGGTTTAACAAAAACAAAACAAACAAAAAAAGCACCTAATTGACTCAAATTTTGTAAGAAAGCGTTTCCCCACTATTTCCATCCTAAAAAATGAGATAAAAAGATTCTGTCCACAAAAATTATCTATATGTGAAGAAACTCGTGAAGGAGGAGTGTGAATGTTTTTCCAGTTCTAAATATGTCGGGTTATCTTTCTCTTTGTCCAAGGAGGCTTAAAAAAAAAAGATGAAAAAGAAATATCTCAAGTTCAGCAATTACTGCACATCTTTCTTAGACTTCAAATATACAGTTCAGCTAGCAACCAAGGTAGGTAGACTATGTTCAAGAATTAGTTTTATACTAGCTTTCACTAAAAATTCTAGGAAAAGAGGAAGGAAATTCTTTGGAAAGTGTTTCCTTGCTGCTGAGGCTCTGACTAATTAAGAAGTACTAAGAGTTTCCTTCCTCAATACTATGGCCCCCACTTGAGGTTTCAGAGAAGGTACAAAGGCTGGGTGGGACTCCAAGCTGAGCTCCGACAAGAAATCTCATTATGAACATCAGTCTAATTAAACTGACAGATACGATTCCCATTTAAACTGTTACTGCAGTTTTCATTTAAAATATCTTTCATTCCCTTTAAGGTTACAGGTGGAAATGTAAGAGCACAGACACATACATACACATTTATTACCTTCTAGACACTGCTGTTGAAATATTTTCAGCATTCCTATTGCAAGACACTCTTTCTTCTACCCATTTGTTACTGTTTGTAAATACAATGGATACCTAACATCAAAAACCAAGAAAATAGCAACAAAAATGCCTCTTTGGGAAGAATAAAAAATACCTGTAGTCTAATAAGGTATAAACAGAAATTGTTGAGAAATTACTGAAAACTATAAAATAGTTATTCTGACAGCTTTTTTAACCATACTTTTTACCATTTGCTTTATACTTCTCAATACCAGAACTGGGTGAAGATTATTCTTATGGACATGAATATAAATAAACATAAAGTCACTGCTTTTAACCCTGTTCATGTCAGGTTTTTCTGGGGACAGACATTATCTATTAACACAGCAATTCAATCAAAGATTTCTGTAAAATATTATTCTGAAGGTATTGTTTTAAATTAACAGATGTTTCTAATACTTTCAGTGAGATGTTATATCTATTTTATAATAAAATATTCAGGGAACAAATTTAAAAATTAATTACTGACATCTGTACACTGACATATACACGTTGTTTCAATTGACTGTGATGTGGAAATCTTACAGGAAGTAGGTTTAACCAAGAATGGGTTCTTTTTTGTCACCTAGTCAGTGGGGATGATCAGTGCAGATGTACAGGAAAGAATTAAATTTCCTAAATATCACTTACAATTTAACCAGAAATCCAGAAAGAAAAGTATAAACAATACTCTCATTTCAGTGATACAGAAATTAAAAAGATATAAATATATCTGAATCGTCAGCTATTTTTCCCTTCAAGTAAACTTTAAAAAGGAAAATTGTGCTTACCTTCTTCAGACTATAGCACAAGTAGCTTTCTATTTAAGTTGAAATAGTAATATCTCAAATGGCCCGTAAAAATAATGTAAATACCAACCTCTCAACTCAAAAAAATTCATAAAATACAATAACTTTTAAACCTTTGCTTGAGTTGAGCCTTTTATTTGATTACAGATATACTCACATGTGTGGGTTTTGAACTCCTGTAGGATTGGGATTCAGAGTAAACCTTGCTGTAGATTTGAAAGGTGGATTTGCAAAATTCAACTTCAGTGCTTTGCGTTTACCTAAGAAATAACAAATAAAAAGTAAAAGTTTCAAGTACTATAAAACAGGTACTAGTCTGAGGGCATAAGAAATTCATACCAAAAGGAAGAAAAATTTGCTTTACCATATAGTTAATATAGTATTTTGAAAGGCAGCAAAGAATTTCTCAAAATTAAGAAAAAGTAAATATCATTCATTATGCTCCAGTAAAATAAAAAACAATGCTCAGTACTTCAAGATTATATTGTTCAAAGTTGCTAACACTTTCACAAATGAAAACACCACTATAAAATCATTTACCTCAGCAGTTACACTGAAAAATGCTAAACTACTACCTATCTAGTGTTACAAATATCATTTGTAACATGATATTACTACTACTACCTATCATTTGTAACATGATATAACACTACTACCTATCTAGTGTTACAAATATCATTTTCTCTCAAATGTAATATATACAACTGAGTGAGAACCTGAAGCATTCGCAACCATAATGGGCTAAAAAATATCACGGTAGAGTCAACTTCAAATTAGTATCAAAGGTATGCCAAATAATCACTTATTTGGAGCACATTCTTTGGGGTGGAGAGGAAGGAGATATCAATGTTTTATATTATGCACACAATATCCATTATAAAAAAACACAAAATTTAGGAAAGATATAACAAAAATATATAAAATATTGTGTATACACCTATAAAATATTTATATACATTTACAAGTCCAAGTACCCCAAACTAATCATTGTCTATTACAGACTATTTTCTATATAATAGACATTTTTTCTCTATAATTAATATCAGACCGTAATACTGCTTTGGAACATGACTGACTATATTTCTTTCCATGTCAATAAATCTTGCAAATCATTTCTTTAGGATTCTAGTATATGAAACTTTGCAGCAGAGTTTGCTTTTTAAGCATTTTTAAGCCCATCTTGGTTTCATGTACATTTTAAGGATCCTTTTTCCAGCATTCACTCTTCATAGTTTATTACACATTTATCTACCTACTCAAACAACATCTCTCCAATACAAGTACTTTCCCACCTCAGTGGACTCAAAGGATGTATTGGAGAGCTCACTCTGCTCAGCCTGGCACTCGTGGAGATCTGAGCATCTGAGTGAGCCGCGAGAGGTGGACAAGACTGCAGGGAAAGGCACAGAGCTCCCAGCTCTGGTTCCTGGTCTTAGGGGTGGGCTTTCTCCAGGATGTGAATTCCAAAGGGCAGACACACCATTTTCAGAAATAAGCAATAAGAAATAAGCAGAAATAAGCATAATATGACATAAATTGTCCCCATATTTTGCCTTTCAGGTACCAAATATTCACTTCGAAATCATTTTTATTTGACAGCAAGTAGAGTAAGGAAGGACATTCAAATTATGTATGTAGAAGTTACTCTGTGAAAACTGGCAGATGTGACCATTAAAAGGCAAATTCCATATATTACCAAAAAAAACTAAAAATTAAATGAAAACTTGGGAAAAATTCTTGCAATACAAAATCAGAAACTCTAAATATATAAAGACTTCACACAAATCAAGAAAAATTTAAAAATTGGCAAGGGTATAAATAGTAAAGCAAAATTATGAAAGAATTATGAAAAGGCACTAACAAAAAAAAAGTTAAAATTTTTGTTCATGTGAGGTTGGCAACACTTAGGTTTTACTTCATACATATACATATGTATGTTTTAATGATAACACAGTGATCTAAGTGAGTAGGTAAAATAACCACTAGTATAACACATTGCTGGTGGAACAGTACATTGATATATCTTATCTGGTGAAAGGGCAATATACAAGAAAAATTTTTAAATAAATATGCTCTTTTACTTCTCGGAAATTTGTCTTTAGGAAATATTTAAAGGCAGAGGATTATTCTCAGGTCTTGAAACCTGTTGGAATTTGCCCTGCTGAACTCTGAAATTGCTTGGGACTGCTGACTCCTTTCATCCTTCAACTATCTCCTATTCTCTTGACAATTTTACCCAATGCCTGGCCCACCATTGTATTTCGGAAACAGGTAACTTGTCTTCTCATTTCTAGGTCCACAGATAGAAATGTTGTGTCAAAATGGATCGCACTAGAGTCTAGGTGATAGGATTTGACCTATAGGGTGAATGCATTTTGAACACAGGGCAGATGGAATATTTGGGGGCCAGAAGGCAGACTGTAGTGGACTGAATGGTGGATCCCAAACATATCAGGTCCTAATCCCTGGAACCTATGAATTTTACTTTATACAGCAAAGCTTCTAAAGATTTAACATTCAGTTAAGGACTTGTGTGATCATAAATTGGAACAAGCTCAGTGCCCACGAACACCCCAAACCAAAAGTGAACAACACCTGGGACATGGTATATATCTGAAACAACCCGGTATATCATCCATGATCTCTGTATGGTGAAAAACTGATGAAAGACTTGGATCAAACGCAGGATAATAACACAACAAAGAATCATTGTGAAACTATCCAAAGTAAAGTACCAAAATTGGCCCTTTCTTCAAAAGCCTAATTTGAGGTAACAGTAGCTAATCTCTGCAGGCAAACAAGATATATTACTCCAATTAAAACAAAACTGTTTTCTTGAAAATAAATATTTATATATAATACACACAGATGAACAGAGAGAGACTTTTTCAGCATTGTATTCACGTTTAAACACAAATAAATCGGGGTATTCAAAGGGCATTTACTGCAAAAAAAACAAGCACACGTAATAGAATGTGACTTAACTTGCATAAATTAGATTTAAACACACTGTGCATCAGAAACATATGCAACTATCTTGAAAAATATCCAAGTATATATTCTGATATTTCACTAACAAAATCCACTAAATAATTCTATAAAAGTTGAAAGCCTCTTTAAACAGAGACAACAGAGCCTAAAACTGGTGCCAGGGGGTTTAGGGTAAGATTAAGCTACATGGCCTGTTCTTAGTAGTGCTCCTACCTTGCCCTGGCACACATCGCCCAATGATGATGATCAGTTTCATGAACTCACAAGGCAGTCTTGAGGAGAAAAGGAACAACCCAGAAGTCAATCAAAAGTGAAATTTGGGGAAGGATAGAAAGAGGCAATTTTTACAATACTTTAGAGAGGTTATTTCTGGCTATCTATAAATCTGTACACATGGGCCTTTTATGTTTGTTTGTTTGTTTAAATATCTCTTCTCTCATTAACTTTCTCTAAGAACCTCTTTAGGACTGGTCTTTCTTATCTTTACTTTTCTTTCTCAAGGGCCCCAAAAACTGAACCCTAAAGGCAATCTGCCACCTGTATTCAAATATTTTTAATGATAAGACTACAAATAGGATATGAGACCAATATGAACTTTTTACAACTTCCATAGGAAGAAAAGGGTCTACGGAAAGAAGTGACACTGTAACTGGCCTGTGGAGATTTTTAGAAGCTAACATGAATTAAAATATTTGTATAACAGGGTTCAAAGTAATTGATCAAGAAAGATTATAAATTTGTGATTATAATCCCCCCTTTTGTGAGACTGTCACCAAGTATTTAATCCTGAACCAATCAGCAGAGATAAACAGATCCTCCCCTTTAACTACAACAGGACAGAAACCAGGCAAAATCAAATGTCTTAAATTATCTCTATAGCAGGAGAAAACATCTTCTCTCCTATGAGAAATAATTGACTTTATAGACTTAAACCGAAGTTCAGTGCTTTATGTAGAAAATGCTTTCAAATGTTTATTGATCTGGAAATAAATTTGATATGGACAGACAACTCAAGTGTGGGTTAAATTAGATAGACTTAAGTTTCTGTTGTTTGCAACCAAGAAGCCTGACTGACATAGGAAAAACAGTATCTGTCCATATCCCCAGACATTTCCAAAGCACTGCTATATCCTGCCTAACTTTTTTCATGTTCTGGCTTATAGAGAAAATGAGGACATTTGTTCAACACACTGGGAAAATTAGAATCATAGATAGTCCAGAGTCTGGCCTAGGTGGTTCAGCAGCCTCAGGCCTCACTCAGCCACTCCAGAACTGAGGGGACCAATCTCTGTATGACCCTTGAAATCTTCCTTTCAAAGCTCTCCCTCAAGAGAACACCCAGTGCTACTTAAACAATCTTGTTCACATTATCTAAGACAATTTCTTTCTTAAGAGTTCTCCTGACAAAGCATTCCCAAGCATGGATCTTCAAGAATATTCATAACTATTATTGAAGAACAAGAGTTTGCCCAAGCATATCCATCTTCACTAAAGCCTAAGTCTATATTTAGCTCTAATTCTCACCACAGAACATCTCACAGGCTCACAGAATACTGAAGTTGGAAGGAAGACATCTTTCAGTTATTTGGCTTAAGCAAGATGATGAAGAGCCCTGGCAATTCTTCCTCCAGCATCTTCTGAAGCAATACAAACCTTTAGCATCACTTTCATGATCAGTTACACTGATTCAACAGTTGAGTACAACCTTGGCCAAAGATCTCACTCATCAAGGGCAGGAGAGTCTACACTCAAATATGGAAAATGACTACTCTCTGCAATTTAGGTTACCAAGGCATCTCTCTTTTGCCCCTCACAGATAAGGAAAAGGTGTCATTTCCTCATTATTCATTAAGAAGCAGCATTATTTATAGGTTCCAAAACCATCAAAACCAGTCTATCCTCAGAGAGATACTATGTTTATATTGGACCCACCTTGTAAGCCCCTCCCCTCCTCCGCAAGGTTACTCCCATCATCAAATTGTAAACACTTTTCTGTTCTAGATGTTTAACTATCGTGATTTATCTTTGAGTTCTACAAATCACCTATAATAGGTAACCAGAACAAAAGAGCAGTTCAACGAATATTCATCTGAAATAGAATTATTAGATTTTTTAAAAATCAATTTTGCACTACCCTCTCATACAACCTAGTGGGTTTCTTTTCTTTCATTGTATCATAGGAAAGCAAGATTCTGTTACCCTTATTGTCAGAATGAGAACCAGAACCCTCCCCTGCAACCTGTAAAAATGGAGACCATCTCTAAAATATTTTAGTCCACCTATATATTTAACACCATTTTGATATGATTTCACCAAATTTGAAACAGTAATAGCAAAGTTAGTATTGCTGATGGCAATAAAGATCACTAAAGGACCTGTAATGTGTAACAGCGGCCTCTAAGAGGATGGCTTTTTTTAATTTTTAAAAATTTCTTTTGATTTTAGAGAGGATAGAAAAGGAGAGAGAGAAAAATCAACATGAAAGAGAAACATCATTTGGTTGCCTCCCATACCTGCCCCCAACTGGGGACTGAATGTACAACTACTTGGTACATGGGACAACACTCCAACCAACTGATCCACACCTGCCTGGGAGGCTTTTTTGATGTAATACTAACAAATCACTGTGGGTTATGTGGTAGATGGTTACAAAAATAATTCACAACTCCCCACATCCACACATCTGTAATGTGACTTTGCTGTTCCTCCCATCAATAAAGTCAATTTCCCTACCTCTTAAATCTGGGTTGGACTTGGGACTTGCTTTGACCAGAAGAATATAGCAGAAGGGATACTTAATGACTTCCAAAGCTAAGCCTCAAGGCCTTCTGGCTTCCACTTTCACCCTCTTGGAAAACTACCGAGTCTAAACATAAAGCAGTTCAGTCTAGCTTCCCTGATAAGGAAAGAACAGGAGGTCCAGAAGCACCAGCTGTCCCAGCTGAGCTGAGTCAGCCCCAAAAGACCTACTAGTTCAATGCAGACATGTGAGTGAGCTCCAGTTATGACCAGCAGAAGTACTACTCAACTCACAAACAGAATCATGAAAAATAGCTGCTCTTTTATGCCACTACTCACAGGCCAAAAGAACTAAGTAGAAATAATCAGTCCCTCTAAGGAACTCCCACTGCCACCAGAGGGAATTCCCTAAAACCCAGTGTAGACAAAAAATGTGAGAACTTAAAGTACAATGTACAAGTCTGGCGATTGACCTGCAAGTATTCAGAGCATCCTACCTGGGCTGGGGAAGGGAAGTTGCCTTAAAGTCTCATTTCTTCGTGGCTTTAATGCTTAGTACCTTATTTTCAAAACAGAGAGAATCCAGAATAACTTTTTAAGTTATTTATAATCATTAGTTATGAAATGGGAAACACAATTCTAACTATGCAACTTTATATTCAAACAATTTCAGAAATGAGGAAATAAACTAGACAGAACTTATTTTCATTTCCTTTTCTGCCTAAATTACTACAGTAATGAGTGTGCTAATTTATTTCATAAGTTCAAGAGAATAAGAGAGGAAGGACGTTAGACTTGGAATAGAAGAACTGGAAAACTCTCAGTTTTGCCCTAGACTTGCAATCTCAGGCTTTCCAAGTATTAAATGAGCTACTATCAGCTAATACTGTGTTGCCCCTCTCCTCCTCCACTCTGTAATACATAACAGTGAGCAACCTCCAAAATTTCATAAATCTCACTTAAAACTCTGAACTCCAATCAATAAAATAAAACAGTTATTCATCCGTGCAGCTAAGCATTTTGGAAACTGAATTGTTCTCAGTTTAAGAAACCAAGAAACTAGGCTAACAGCCCTCTTCTAACATACTTTAACACTTTTGTATAAAACAGATTTGGAGAAGTCCAATGTAGCAATTTACATAGCCATACATGCAGAAATATCACAATTATACACAAGCTAGTGTGCCAGGCAGTAGATACAAAAAGATAGATAAGGTAGCAGACCTATCCACAGACACTGGTTTGGCATTCTCCCAAAATTACAAAGCAAGGTGGCCCCAAAATTATAAAGGAATGTGGCCGTGGCCAGGTGGCTCTGTTGGTTGGAGCACTGCCCTGTGCACCAAAAGGTTGTGGGTTCAATCCCCAGTCGGGGAATGTATAGGAGGCAACCAATCAGTGTTTCTCAGATCTCTATCAAATCAAAAAAAAAAGATCCTTGGGTGAGGATTAAAAATATTATAAAGGAATGTGGTAGGAGGAGGCTAAAAGGTAGGAAGAGGGAAGAAAATTATTTTTGCTAGATGCTAAATGATCACCACTGGAATACTACTGGTAAGGATAAAAACAAGGTATTTCTACGGTCCAGTCATTTACACATCTGTAAATCCAATTCCTTACTTGGCAGCACTGCTATGGTGAGGGTTAATATATACCTTAAAAATATAATGGCTGGTAAACAGTAGCTATGAAAAAATGGTAATTTCTATGGTGTAAGTATTAAAAC
The DNA here is from genome assembly GCA_004027735.1 of Carollia perspicillata. Taxonomy (NCBI): domain Eukaryota; kingdom Metazoa; phylum Chordata; class Mammalia; order Chiroptera; family Phyllostomidae; genus Carollia; species Carollia perspicillata. The sequence continues at coordinate 1,194 of PVKM010035549.1, read as the reverse complement.
TGTTTAAAGTTAGTTCATTAAATTTTCTAAAAAGAAAAAAAATGGGAGAAGTTTTAGAAAAGTCTGATACATGTTAAACCAATAAATGTGAAAAACAGGAAAAGAAATTCAGCTTGCTTTATAGATTTGTTTAAAATACTCTCCCATAAAAATCCGTAATCCTATTCAAATCCAGCATTCCAGGGGTATTCAATTAGAAGCTAGAAAAACCAACATGGAGTCATAGAGCCAGTTTACCTAGTTTTGAAACTCAACTCTGCTAGTTACTAGCTACATACATTCTTGGGCAAGTGACTTCACCTCTCAGCCCCAGCCCCATTCCTACCAAGTGAAATTAATAATAGCACTTTCCTCAGAGGGGTCATGGAAGGAATAAAGGAGTACGTATGTTTAACAGTACCACCTACATAGTCACTCATTTTTTCCCAGCTTTTATTATCAATTATGTTGAGGTCTCTGATGGCCAGGTCCTAACCTGAATTACGGCAGTATTTCCCTAACACCAATCAATGCTGCCTCAATGTTAAACATTTTCCTCATCTGACAAGTTGGACCTCAGAGGCTTAGCTGCCAAAGAAATAACAGAAGTAATGCACTGTCAGCATTCTTGACCTGTGAGAGATGATTCATAGAGCTCTCTTTGGGTAGAAAGATTTTTTTTAACCTGGAATATCAAAGATTCTGTTATTCATCTATCAGTTCCTGAATGCGAAACAGCTCCTAGCAGAACCTTAGACTCCACATAAAAGCAAAAATGGGCATTTGACTAATTGCAGACTGCATTTTACTATGAGGCTCTTGTTTAGTTACCAGATTTCTTTAGGGAGAATCTGTAGGCTTAAAAGCCCAAAATGTGAACCCAAGTTGATCTACCCACAAGGAAACAAAAAATTAAGCTCATTTTCTTTTTTTTCTTTTTTTTAAATATATTTTATTGATTATGCCATTACAGTTGTCCCATTTCCCCCACTTCAGTCCCCTCCACCCTGCACACCCCCTCCCACCCACACTCCCCCTCTTTAGTTCATGTCCAGGTGTCATAAGTTCTTTAGCTTCTACATTTCCCACACTACTCTTGCCCTCTCCCTGTCTATTTTCTCCCCACCGTCTATGCTACTTATTCTCTGTACCTCCTCCCCACCCTCTCCTCCCATTCCCCTGTGGCTAACCTTCCATGTGACCTCCATTTCTGTG
>PVKM010035548.1:0-15144 GCA_004027735.1 Carollia perspicillata | reverse complement strand
AAATATTTTAATAGAGTATTCTTAATTTCTTCCTTTTCTCTCTCATGACATTGCTAGCATTCTCATCATATAGATGATCTGTAATAATCTAACACAGTTTATATTACCGTAAGCTGTTATATCTTAGATAAATTAACAATAATAAAAAATATAAATATTTGCCCTTAACTTCATTTACTCCTTTTTCACAATCTTCCTTCGATTGCATAGATTCCTTCTTTGACATTTTTTCTTTCCATTTGTATATCACACCTATAACATTTTCGTTCTCCTTGAAGAACTTCTTTTCACATTTCTTTCGTGGAAGGTCTGCTGGTGAAGAATATTCTAGGTGTGTGGGTTTTTTTTTCTTTTTTCAGTACTGAGTTGAAGAGGAAATATTTCACTACCTTCTCTTTTTATTTGCATGGCTTCTGAATAGTTCACTGCAATTATTATTCTTTTTCTACTAAATATAAGGTGTTTTGTGTTTTACTGACTGGCTTATTTCACTTCGTGTAATATTCCCCAGGTCCATCAATGTTGTCATGAAAGAGCTTCTTCCTTTTTCCTGATGCAGAGTTTTCCATTGTGTAGATGTACTACAGCTTTTTTATCCACTCACATACTCACTGGCACTTCAGCTGTTTCTAGATCTTGGCTATTGTAAATAGCACTGTTATGAACATAGGGGTGCATATATATTTTTTGTATTAAGGTTTCTGGATCCTTAGCATATATTCCCAGAAGTGGAATCAATGGGTCAAAAGGAATACCATGGAGCAGTTGAAAGAAAGAAAGAAAGAAAGAAAGAAAGAAAGAAAGAAAGAAAGAAAGAAAGAAAAAAAGAAAGAAAGAAAGAAAGAAAGAAAGAAAGAAAGAAAAGAAAAGAAAAGAAAGAAACTGTTACCTTTTGCAACAGCATGGTAACCTGAAGAATATTATACTAAGTGAAATAAGCCAGTCAGAGAAAGACAAATATTTCACTTATATATGGAATCTAATGGACACAATAAACTAATGAACAAAATAGAAACAGAAGCATAGATACATGGAACAGATTGACAGCTGCCGGGTGAGGGGGGAATTGGATGAAAGATGGTGAAAAGATTAGCCAAAGAACATTTATGCATGATCCATGGACACAGACAACAATATGGGGATTGACCCAGGGAAGGGAGAGGGTGGGACTGGGTGGAGGTGGGGAAAGAGAGAACCAGAAAAGCAGGAACAACTATAATAGCATAAACAATTCGATAGATAGATAGATAGATAGATAGATAGATAGATAGATAGATAGATAGATAAGGTGTTTTATTCCTTAGACTTTTTAAAAAGATTTTCTCTTTGTTTTTGGTTTTCTTTAGTTTGAATATGATACATCTAAGTGTAGATTTTTAAAAAAATATTTATTCTGTTTTGTGTTCTCTGAGGTTCTAGGATCTGGTGTTTGGCTAATGTCATTAAATTTAAATGTCTTCTGCTATCATTTTTTCAAATGTTTCATCTGCTTCCTTCTCTCTTCTGATATTGCAATTATCTATGTTTCATCTTTTGAAATTGTCCCATAGTTTTAGATGTTCTAATCTGTTGTTGTTTTCCATTCTTTTTATTTTCTCCTTTGCATTCCAGTTTGGCAAGTTTACATTGACCTAACTTCAAGTTCGCTGTTTCTTTTCTCAGCATGCTGAGTTACTGATGGTCCATCAAAGACGTTCTTCTTTTCTATTAATATGTTTTTGATTTTTAGTATATTTTCTGATTCTTTCTCAGAATATTCAACAATGTGTTTTCGTAGATTGTCTACATTTCCCATTAGAATTCTGAAATATTCATCAAAGTTATTTTAAATCCCCTGTCTGATAATTCCAACATCTGTTTCACACATAAATCTGGTTCTGATACATGCTTTGTTACTACAGACTATTTTTTAAATTTTTTAAACCATGCCTTATCATTTGTTGTGGAAAGCCCTATAGAATGTACTGGGCAATAAGATTTAGGGCAAGGAGGACTTAAAAGTGAATTTTTATGTTAATCTGGCTAAGATTTAGGTATGTTCACTGTATGTTATAGCTGTAGGTGCTAGAGGCCACAGATTCTCTGGTGTTCTTGTTTTCGTCATCTCCTTTGCCCTTGGGATTCCTTAAGAACTCATCATAAGAACTCATCTATATCTTACAGCTCTTTTAGCTGTAACCCTCTGTTATTTTATTTATTTTTATTTTTTATTATTTTAAATACTTATAATCTTTTTTTAATGTTTTATTTACTTATTTTATAGAGAGAGAGGAAGGGAGGAAGAAAGAGAGGGAGAGAAACATCCATGTGCGGTTGCCTCTCACAGGCCCCGCACGGGGGACCTGGCCAGCAACCCAGGTATGTATCTGGACTGGGACTCAAACTGGTGACCCTTTGGTTCACAGACCAGAGCTCAATCCACTGAGCCACACCACCCAAGGATCCCCTCTGTGATTTTACTAGAGTGCTGTTAGTGTGGTGGATATAAGACATGGGGGAGGTAAGTGTTCTATAATCTCAAATTTAAATCTGTCCTTTTGCAATGGTTAGTGTGGCTCAGTGGATTGAGTGCCAGCTTGCAAACCAAGGGTTCATGGGTTCGATTCTCAGTCAGGGCACATGCCTGGGTTGCAGGCCAGGTCCCAGGTCAGGGCACACAAAAGGCAACCACACACTGATGTTTCTCTCCCTCTCTTTCTCTCTGCCTTCCCCTCTCTCTAAACATAAGTAAATAATATCTTTAAAAACAATCTTCCCTTTAGTGGGTCTGTGTTCTTGGACTGTGACAGTCATAGTGACTATGAGCATCCTTCATGCATTTAGATAAGACATCAAGCTAAAGGGGCATGAAACTGGAGACATGTTCTTCCTCCAGCAGTGAGGATAAACCACTGGCAGTGTCTTCTGCAGGGCAGGACGTTTTGTAGAGGATGCTCTGAGCATATTCCACAGTGATTATAATTTCCTTTCTTTCCATCTAACTTTTGCTCCATCTCTCTCTTTTACTTTTAAAAATGATGTCATTTTTCATACTTCCCCATCCTGCCTACAATCATCACACCATTGCCTATGTCCATTAGTCCCTTTTCCATTTTTCTCAATCCCTCCACCCTCAAATCCCTCCAAAGAGCTGTCAGCCTGCTTTTTACCTATGAGTCTGTCTCTATTTCACTTTGTTAGTTCGATTTACTCATTAGATTCCACATACGAGTGAAATGATAAGGCATTTGTCTGTCTCTGACTGGCTTATATCACTTAGCATAATGTTCTCTAGGTACTTTTATGCTGTCACAAAGGATAAAATTTTCTTCTTTTTTATAGCTGAATAGCCATTGTATATATGTACTACCATAGCAGTTTTATCAAATCATCTATGATGGACACTTGGGCTGCTTCCAGACCTTGCTGAATGTAAATAATACTGCAGTGAAATAGGGGTGCTTATATTCTTTCAAATTAGTGTTTCTGGTTTTTCAGAAAAATTCCCAGAAGTGGGATCACTGGATCACAAGGCAGTTCCACTTTTTATTTTTTGAGGTATCTCCATACTGCTTTCCACAGTGGCTTCATTCCTACCAAAGGTGCAAAAAGAGTTTCCCCTTTCTCCATAACCTTGCCGGCATTTGCTGTTTGTTGATTTATTAAGATAGCCACTCTGAGAGGTGTATGTAAGGTGTATCTCACTGTGGTTTTAATTTGCATATCTCTGGTGATTAGTGATATTGAGCATCTTATCATATGCTTATTGACCTTGTGTATGTCCTCTTTGGAGAAATGTTAATCAGATACTTTGCTCACTTTTTAATTGGATTATTTGATTTTTTGGTGTTGAGTTTTATAAGTTCCTTACAAATTTTGGCTATGAACCCATTATCAGATATATCAGCCAATATAGTTTCCCATTAGGTGGGTTGTCTTTTATTTTGTCGATGGTTTCTTTGCTTTCAAAAACTTTTTATTTTGATGTAGTCCCATTTGTTCATTTATTTTCTTTTGTTTCCCTTGGCAGAAGGAGATATATCAAAAAAAGCATTGCTACAAGCAATGTCCAAGGTTTTACTGCCTATATTTTCTTTTAGGATTTTTAAGGTTTTGAGCCTAACATTTAAAGTCTTTGACCCAATTTTAATTTATTTTTGTATGTGACATAAGAAGGTGGTCTAATTTCATTTTTCTGCATGAATCTGTCTAATTTTTTAAATGACATTTATTGAATAAACTATCTTTTGAGCCCATTGTATGTGCTTGCTTCCTCTGTCAAATATTAATTGACTATAAAGGCATGAGTTTATTTCTGGACTCTCTATTCTGTTTCATTGATCTCTGTCTGTTTTTCATGCCAGTGCCATGCCTTCTTGATGAGTATGGCTTTATACTAAAGTTTGATATTAGGCATCATGATTCCTCCAACATTATTCTTCTTTCTCAAGATTGCTGTTGCTATCTGGAGCCTTCTGTGGTTCCATATAAACTTTTGAAATATTTATTCTAGTTATGTGAAATAAGTCTTTGTTATCTGGACAGGAATTGCATTGAATCTGTAGATTGCTTTGGGTAGTATGGACATCTTAATGATGTTAATTATTCCTATCCATGAACATGGTATGTGCTTCAGTTTATTTGTATCTTAATTTTTTTCCTTAGTGTCTTATAATTTTCTGAGTATAGGTCTTTTATATCCTTGGCTAGATTTACTCCTAAGTATTTTATTCTTTTTGAAGCTATTGTAAATGGAATTGTTTCTTAATTTCTTTTTCTCATAGTTCATTATTGGCATATAAAAATGCAACTGATTTTTTAATATTAACTTTGTACCCTGCTAATTTACTGAGCTATTAGTGCTAGCAGTTTCTTGGTGGAATTTTTAGGGTTCTCTATGTACCATAGTATAATAGCTTCAGCAAATAATAACAGATTAACTTCCTTCTTTCCAATTTGGATGCCCTTTATTTCTTTTTTTCATCTGATTGTTATAAGTAGGACTTCAAATACTATGTTGAATAAGACAGGTGAAAGTAGACGTCCCTGCTTTGTTCCCAATCTTAAGGAGAATGCTTGCAGCTTTTGCCCATTGAGTATGATGCTGGCAGTCATATATGGCTTTATTATGTTTAAGTGTGTTCTCTCTATTCCCACTTTGCTGATAATTTTTAATCATAAATGGGTGCTGGATTTTATCAAATGCTTTCTCTGCATCTATGATATTATCATGTGGCTTTCATCCTTCGTTTTGTTTATGTGGTGTATCAAATTTATTGATTTGTGAGTGCTGTACCAACCTTGCATTCCTGAAAAAAAATTTCCCTTGATCATGATGTATAATCTTTTTTACATATTGCTGTATTCAGTTTGCTAGTATTTTTTGAGGGTTTTAGCATCTATGTTTATCAGGGATTTTGGCCTATAGTTTTCGTTCTTTGTAGTGTCTTTATCTGGTTTTAAAATTAGGATAATGCTTTCCACATAAAGTGAATTTGAGAGTCTTCCCTCTTCCTGAATATTTTGGAATAGTTTGAGAAGGAGAGGTTTGTATTCTTACTGGAATGTTTGGTAAAATTCATCTGTGAAGCATTGGTCCGTGGCTTCTGTTTCTTGGGAGTTTTTTGGTTACTGCTTCAATTTCATTGGGTGCAATCTGTCTATTCAGCTCTCCAATTCTTCCTGATTTAGTTTTAAAAGATTGTATATTTCTAGAAATTTATCCATTTTATCCAGGCTATCCAATTTGTTGACATACAGTTGCTCATAATATTTTCTTACAATCCTTTGTATTTCTTTGGTGTCAGTTGTTATTTCTCCTCTTTCATTTCTGATTTTATTTATTTGGGTCCTCTTTTTTTTCCTTGATGAGTCTGTTTGAAGATTTGTTAATCTTGTTTATCTTTTCAAACAACCAGCTCTTGGACTCATTGATCTTTTGTATCTTTTTTAGACTATTTTCTTTATTTCTGCTCTGATCTTTATTATTTTTTTTTCTACTTACTTTAGGCTTTGTTTTTCTTTTTCAAGTTTCTTTTATTATAAAGGTGGATTGTTTATTTTAGCCTTTTTTTGGTTTGTTTATTGAGACAGGCCTGTAATGCTATGAATTTCTTTCTTAGAACTACTTTCTTTGTGTCCCACAGATTTTAGATTGTTGTGTTATCATTTTCTTTCATTTCAAGGTATCTTTTGATTTCTTCCTTGATCTCATTGTTGACCAATCCATTGTTTAATAGCATGTTATTTAGCTTCCATGTCTTCGTGTATTTTTCTGTTTTCTTCTTATGATTGATTTCTACATTCATAACATTATGGTCAGAGAAGATGCTTGATATGGTTTCCATCTTCTTAAATTTATTGAGACTTGTTTTGTGTCTTAACATGTGGTGTATCTATGAACACTTAAAAAGAGTTTCTAAGTGTTAAGTTCATCTACCCTCAGGTTTTAGAAAATCCTCAAAATTAAATTTTTAATCTTTCTACCATTTGGTGGTTCCAACAGCTCTGCTCCAGGTAAGCAAACCCAGGCTTTGAGTTTCTCTCTATAATCATCTATTCAGATCTGTGGGTGGCGGTGTGCCCTGCAAATGCAGTTCTCCAACAGGTCTAAGAAAATCATTGATGTTCACTTCATTCAGCTTTTTCTTAAAATGAGAGTGAACACTTCTAATTGGAGCTGAAAACAGAACTGATTTATTAATGATGGGTAAATTGATCAAATTGTCAATAATTGACCCAAGCACTGAGCCTTCTGAGTTAGATTCATAAAATTCTTTGGTCCTCTTTTAAACCTGAGCATCTTAAATATATGAAAATCAGAGAAAGCAAGTATCATCTTCTAACTGCCACTAATTCTGTAGTAGAAATTTAAAAGTGTAGATAGAGATTGAAGCTGGCATTCTGCATTAGCCCCTGATGGCTCCCTGCTGGCTTCCCAGGCTCCAGACAACCACCTGTTAACTAGTTGACTCTCTGTCTCTGACTCAGTTAATCTCTTACTATCTCTTTGTCCTGGCCCCCGACAATTTTCGCCCTCTGCTTCTGCCTTGGCTTCCACATTCCTGCTTTGTATCACGAGACCTCTCCCCTCCTCACTTTGTTGCAAAAGTATTTAACCGCCCACCTGACCCCTCCTCAGTGCCCAGAATTTGGAAGCTGTCTCCTCTGGGCCCACGCGTGTAATACAGGCTTACTCCGTCACCCCAGATTGTGTAAGAGTTCGTTTTTCCCCAACAATTCAAGTTTAAGGGTGGAAATCAGCAGTGTACCTTGCTCTTTCAAATACATAAAAATATCTTGAAAAATATTTCTATAATCTGGATAGAAAGCCTACAGCCTTTTACAAGTAGCAAGAATTGCACATTTTAACAGACTGATAAAGCATTCCCAAAGTGAAAATTTCTACAATTTACTTCACTCCAGCAGCCAAGAACAAATTATGATATTTTAAATTTCTACAAGTGTTCTGATGAATATCAAAAGAGACACAAGTAATAGCTCACAGTGAAAGTCCATATAATCCTCTTCTTCTGTCCATCTCTTTTTTCTGCATTCCTGACATTGACTTCTTAGATTTTTTTAATTAAAAAAAAACACTCTTTTTTAAGTTATACAGCAGATTCTGTCTTTTTTCTGTCAATGTAAGAAATCAAACCTGTAGAGGATTTTTGTGAGTTTATTTGAGCCAAACTGATGACAATTGCTTGGAAGAACAACCTCAATGGTTAGAAAATGTGCTGGAAAATAGGAGTTTTGCACCTTATTCTGTACATTACAATCAAAAGAGAAGTTGTAAGTGGGTTGTATAAAATCCACTGGTGACAGATTAGGAAGGTGGGAAAAAGCAAAGCAAGGAAACCTTTGGGACTGGATAAAAAGTAGATGATAGACATGTAGTTCTTATACACCAGTGGGTACAGGATAGTTAACAGTCAACAATTAACATGATAACAATAACAATGGGGGGATTCAGGTTTCCCTCTGGAGCCTGTGCTTTGAGGGGTCTGGAAAAAGGAATTTGCAATTCCAAAGGTTTGTTATTGTAGATTCAAAAACAAAAACCAAACAACAACAACAAAAATAAACAGGCTTAATTAAGATGGACTTTTGTCAAGGAAGATTCCAGCCTAGGACATGACTACCCACCATGGCCTGCTTTTAGTTAGAAAGTTTTTAACTCCAGGCCACCCCCTGTGGTTTCTTTAGGTCTCAAGTTTGCAAGGTTGCTACACAGGCCTCCAGTGAGTTTGTCAGGGTTAGCATATGCCTTTTTGGTCCACAGTTCCTTCTCTTAATCCCTTTCTGTGCTTTATGTCTCTTTTACACCTTAGTCCTATCCAGTACTTCAACTTTTTCCCAATAAAAAGTAATGTTCTTTCTTGGGATTAGCAAGGAGCAAAGATGAAAGATTGATACACTGTATATTTTTGTCTCCATTGAATATTTTCAAAGTTTTTTTCCCAAAAACATTGCTTTATTTTTTAATCTCATTACATTTTTAAAAAAGTTAACTTTCTTCCTTAAATAATAACATAACATTACTACTATAAAACAGCAAATAATATTCCAGTGACAATGTTCACAGTTCCACAATAAGAAATCACAGTTCAAATTAACAATACTAAATTACGCCATGCAGTAAGACTACTCACCTAGTTACACAGGGTATGTTTCAGGACCTCGAACTGACAGGCTCATCAGGAAGATATAGCTCAACTAAGACAAATTCTCAGAAACTATAAGATGTTCTCTTATAACCAAATAGGACAATGGGGAAAACATCTTTGCATTTTCCAATGTAAAATTGACCATGTGGTTTTTTCACCTTTGTTTCTTTTGCTCTGACACCTATATTCTTTTGTGCCTCTAACTATACGCTCAGACTCTCCCCATTTCTGCTAGCCTCTGAGAGACTCAAATGTTAGACAATAGCCTCTGACTTGTTGGCATCTACCCCTGCCCCCGCCACAATTTCTGCAATGTCTTTACCCCAATTCTCTTTGGGATTCAGTGAGTCCCAGATGCTGCATAGTCTTTAAACAGTCCTTGAATACATTGCATTTTTGTCCAGTGCCCAGGCTTGAGTTTTTATGATACCACATTGGTGGTCCTTTTCCTGTAGATCTGTAATCCTTCCTTGACTTTCCACCAATGTTTGAATCCTTGGTGCCCTGCCTGACTTTGGCTAGCTCCCTTTTGTGGAAATGAAAATGGCTTCTAAGCAAGTGGCATCCTTCCAAGTTTCTGTATATTTACTTTGACCAAAGCCCCTACCAATGAACCAACATTCCTGAGGCTCTATCGTGCTTAGGGCTATGGCAGAAATTACTTCTACACTGCTCATTTCACTCCACTCTGGCCTTAGGCAAAGTTCTTTCCGTGCTAGAGCTAAACCTGAACTCTTTTCATAAATATAATGTTGTTTCTACTCAAAACCCATGTAAACACTGTCACCCCATCTTTACTTTCTTCGTAAACACTTAACTTTGATTTCCCCTTCTCATATATAAAGTATGTGAATTATTTGCAAGCATTGGGGCCAATAATATGCACTTCATGTTTTCACCACCAAGACTAACCTTGCACAGCTTGCTGTCAAAACTCTATTAAAGTCCATTTTAGAGAATTAATATCTAAAAGAATATTATCTAAGAACATTCTATCATCTCATTTTTCTAGGTATTTGAAATTCTATTCCTCGAGCAAGTTATATGACCAGAAAGCCAGGTACCTGGAAGTCATTAACTCCCCTTGCAGTATAAAACATTTTCAACAATACACATTTTAGTGTTATGTTCTCAGGTTTTATTGAAAGTCAATAGAGAAAATAGTTACAAAAACAATGTGTTACAACTGCTTTAAAAGCGTTCCTAAGATACATTTGAACTAACAATTCTTGATTGCCTAGACAGAGTCAGATACTAACTACTCAGGCACCAGTGATAATAATAGATAAATAAAGCTAATTCTTTACCTTCAAGGCCTTTATAGCCAAAGGATCGGGAAAAAAGGAGAGGAGAAAAGATACGTAACAAATAGGTGTATGTGACATAAATGCCCTTTAGTGATCCTTTCTATGCTAAACCAATTTTGTTAAATTAATATTTTAATACACTAAATAAATGTTTTAAATTAATGGAATGCTTTCTTTCATTTAATAATAAAAATATATGCTCTCTCCTATAGATCAGGAAATAGGAGGATAGAATTTAATTATAAACCCAAGCTAGAATATTAATTAACCTCAGTGATAGGAGTGTTTACATTCATCTCCATATATGTTTCTCAAATAGCCTTTTTATATATGCTAAAACATCAATTTTTCATCAAACAGAATAAAAATAGATGTATATAATATACTCTCATAACTTCAATTTTAAATGTTACAAATTACCCGTTTTAGCATGCACTTAGTTGAAATTATAAGTTTTATATTTTACAAATACTAATACTAAGATACAATTTTTATATCAGATGAAATTTAGTAAAGTTTCAATAATTATTATACTTTAAAATTCACCAAATTAATAATTTGATATTCATTCACAGTGGTATTTTTCAACCTTGTTGTCTAGTTTTTATTTATATAGGAAAGTTTCCAGGTAAAAGTACTTTGTAAACTAACTTCATAGTTAAATATCCTATATATTATTAAAATATTTTATCACAGATTCAAATTCATATATTATTATAATTATTATACTTATTTTAAATATGAATGTACATAGTCAACCAACATCCAGGAAGAAAACACATTAGAAAAAAGATTTAAAATCGATTCTCTTAATAATTTTCAGTTACATAATGTGTTATAATCAACAATAATCACCACGTTATACATCGGATCCTCAGACCTGATTCATTTTATAGCTAAAAGCGTGTATCTTTTTACCATCTTCTTCCTATTTTCCCCACCCCCAATCCCTGACAACCACTATTGTACTCTTTCTATATACTTGACCTTTTTAAAGATTCCACATAAATGTGATACCATTACAATCTGTCTTTGTCTGACTTATATTACTTAGTTTAATGCCCTCTTCGTGCATCCACATTGTCACAAAAAGCAGGATTTCCTTCTAGTTAGGCTTAATAATACTCTGGTGTGTGTGTCTGGATCTTTATTTATTAATCTGTCAATGATCACATCAGTTGTTTCCGTACCTTGGTTACTGTGAATAATTCCGCCATGAACATGGGAGTGAAGATATCTCTTTGAGATCCTGATTTCATTTCCTTTGGAAATGAAAAGTGGAATTGCAGAATCATATTGTAGTTCTATTTTTAGTTCTTTAAGGAACTTCCATACTGTTGTCCATAGTGGCTGGGCTGATATCCATACCCACCAACAGCGTAATAGTAACCCTTTCCTCCACATGCTCACCAGCATTTGTTACCTCTTGTCTTTTTGGTAATAGACATCCTAAAGGATATGGGTGGTATCTCCCTGTAATTTTGATTTGCATTTGCCCGATGATTAGTGATATTGAGCACCTTTTAATTTTCCTGTAACCATATGTATGTCTTCTTTGGAAAAAATATCCAGTCAGGCCCTTTGCCTATTTTTAAACGTTTGTGTGTATGTGCATGTGCTACTGAGTTGTATGAGATTGCTGTGTATTTGGGTTATTAACCCCTTATAGAATGTGTGATTTCCAAATATTTTCTCCAATTCCATAGTTTGCCTTTTCATTTGGTTGTTTGTGTTTTGGTGTGAAAAACTAAACCATTGAATTGCAAAAAGTTTACTTATGTCAGTTATCAAATATATATTCCTTGCTCTTCGAGTGATCATTATGTAGATATCATAAAGTTACTTTGTGAAGTAATAAGTAAGATAGATGTAATAGTGGGGAAAAATGATGAGCAAAATGTTCACTTTTTCTCTAGACCTTCAAATTGTTTCACTTTTGCTAATTAAAAATCAAAACAGTTGCCCTTCTAGCCCTTCTGAATGGCAAAAGAAAGAAGTGAAGAATGAATTGATAGCTCTCTGGAAGAAGGCAAAATGAAGAACCAATATCTATTTAAGGTTTGGGATCCATTAATAATGCATTACTTTTGTGTTTTAATGTATTCAAAAACATGAGAAAAATATTTGCTTTTTATATCCTGAACAAATGCTATCAAGTACTGCTTAAGTACAGAAGATTATGGGAGCTCTCAAGAAATAATGATGATTTATTATTGCATATATTCATTTTATTATAATATTTATGTATGCATTTGTAACAATTGATTCTCTAGAAATCCCTTAACTTCAAAAGAGAAAGTATGGATATATGGTGATCCTAAGGCCTAGAGATTAATTTTATTTATCAATGACAAAATATTATTGAATAAAGTACTCTATATGCACTTGAAATCCATATAGCATTAAGATTTATGTTATACATTAATTGGCAGTGTTATATAAGTATATTGATTGGCCTTGAAAATACCACAAGTCATGATTAAATGATAAAAGCAGGTTATAAAGCATGTACAATATGGAATTTTTGTTTTTCCAGACAAAAAACATAGATGAATAAACCTAGGGTAGTGATGCACTTAGAAAAACATCCATAGAATCACCTGCTATTCTATATTAAAAGGTACTTCTGAATCCTGATCTACACTTATAAATAACTATTATAGGGATGAAATCTCCCAAATTTTATCTTAACAAGATTTTCTATTTCTGCACCCACTATTATTTAAGTGCCACTAATTTAGGAAATAAAAGTTACAGATTTGAAAGTAGTATATAATTTTTTATTTCTAATTAAATAGATGTTGGTAGTAACATTATTGAGTACAGCTACCCATCACACACAACACACACACACACACAGTTATTTTTACTTATTTGTATGTCATTATATCAACTTCACATGAAGGGAGATCAATAACTTCAAAACAGCTTTCTTGCCCAATGAAATCAGTCAATTAGGCAAAAGTTTTTAATTGTAAAAAACCATTAAATCTCTTAAACCACAACTTAATAGCCATTTCACTAACAACAGTATTAATTACCTCCTAGCTTAGTGAAAATTAATTGCTATACTGCCTTGACAATTATATTGCAATTGATCAAGTTTAAAGATCTATAAGGGTCATTTGCTATAATTCTACTGCAGCCCATTAAATGTGCAACAGATAATAACCTTTGACTTATTCACGTGTTAGGGAATTCTAATGACAGCTCTAGGTGTTGCTATTTATACAAAAAGTGATATATCAAATTATTTCATTTTCTTAGCTCTATCAAAGTGGCTTGTTTTCCAATTCTATTACAGTACCTTTATGACTGAGACATTTAAATTATATTTGGTATTTAAACAACCAACAATGAGTAAAGAAAATAATGCAGGTGTGCTATCAAGCTAATAGAAACTAAAAAATAATAATAATTTAATATGAAAAATTTTAATAGTAAAAAATCATCTCTTCAAATAATTTTTACTTAATAATAAGATACAAATGTATACCTATCAGAAAGACAAAAGTCAAAAATATGAATAATATAACTCTTAGAAAGAAGAGGAGAGATGGGATGCATAGTGTACTGCAGTGCGAGTCTAAGTGGTCAAGTCAAACTGAGAAGTGTTTTGTTTGTAGAAGTTCTGGTTGGAATTAAATATAATTATGACCTATGACCTAATGATCTTACTCCTGAGTACATATCCCAAAGTTCATACAAGATCCATGTGGTGAGAGGTACAAAAACGGTTGCTGAGTTACCATCTGTGTCTAATAGGAATTTTGGAGGCAACAGCAGTGCTCATCACCAGGAGCGTGGATTGACTATTGAAGGGAAAGAATGAAGTATGAGACACTAGACTGTGAAATGTAAGACTCTATTTACAGTACTAGGCTTGAGTATAAGATTACCTATCAGTTTATTTATTACAAAATAGATTATAAATTTCCAAATTTCCCTTGTATTTGGATAAGCTTGATTTGTACTAATCAATATAAGTAGATGTAACTCAGTTATCGAATACAGCAAGACAGCAAAAGCAAATAAAAGAATCACATTGAACAAAGCAGAAGTCAGACTCTAAAGGATTAAGTGCAATAACAGGTTTCAAATACTGAAGGTTAGAATTCACAGTGAAGATATATGAGGTTCTATTCATCAAACAATATAGTCAACACTTTTCTAGAGTAGAAACTGTAAAAAACGCACAAAGAGTAACACAAAAGCACACCAAAAATAGATATTTAATACATTTCCAGTCCAGTTCAGGTCAAGTGGATACAGTTAAATACATTGAAATCCTAAATGACATGATGAAAACATAAACTTTAAATCCTAATAATAAAAGATGGACTATATTGGCAACAGCACATGAAACATTTACCAAAATTGGCCTCAGTAAAGTAAAAAACACACACAGGATGTTATCACTGTGGTACACTAAAAAAACTTTTAATATTCAAATACAAAATAAAATAAGCCCTGTCCATCTTGAAATTTTTTGACTCTATGTTATAACTTTCTGGTAAAATGAATATATGAAACAAAATGCGGAATTTCTAAAAAGATAAAAAATCAAAACATTTTATGTCAAAATTTATGGAATACAAGTAAGGCACTGATAAATATTTAGAGCAATGAATTTTCCTGTGGTGTCAATAAAAATGAATTTAGTTTCTGACTCATAATACTACAGAAAGAGTGCTGACCAGCGGGTTGAGCGTGGGCTGCAAACTAAAGAGTCGCTGGTTCGATTCCCAGTCAGGGCACATGCCTGGGTTATGGGCCAGGTCCCCAGTGGGGGCCACATGAGAGGCAACCACACACTGATGTTTCTCTCCCTCTTGTTCTTCCTCTCTTCCCCTTTCTCTAAAAATAAATAAAGTAATTTTTAAAAAAATACTAGAGAAAGATATAGTTATAACAAGAAAAAAATTCTGAGATGCCCTAAATTAAATTACAGGAAGCCAGAGGGTGGAATGAAGAGATGAGTAAGGTTAGCCAGTTAACAGTTGCAGCACAAAACTAGTAAAAGACTGCTTACATTCCTGAGTGCATGTTGGAACTTTGAATTAACGTACCGGTAACTATTTCTGTGATTATCTAAAGGGAATAGCCAGTTGCCACCAATCACAGGCGCCTCTGCTTCACACTTACACATTAACTTTCTGGACTGTTGCCTACAACCAATATAAGGGAAC
>PVKM010035547.1:0-15137 GCA_004027735.1 Carollia perspicillata | reverse complement strand
GCTCACCTCTGGGACTGGCTGGTCCAAACACAGTGCCAAAAATGCATTTGCAAGTCTCAGCTGAGCATCATCCTCTCTGTGCTAGATGTATAATAGAATCACCTTGGGAATCTCAGAATAAACAAAACGACTCAAGCCTGAGGCTCACCCCCAGTGATTCTGACTAAATTGATTCAGGATAGGAACCAGGCATTAGCATTTTTTAAAAAAGTTTCCCAGGTTTTAAAAATCTGATGTGCAGCAGCCAGACGTGAGAACCATTGTATTAGCTTGTCTGGTGAGAAAAGAAGGGGTGTGTGTGCGTGTGTTGGGGAGGGGTCCTAGCAAAGAAAAATCTGATAGTAGGACATACTATCCCTGTATGTCCTACATACAGGGAGGTGGGGGTCCCTCCCAGGAAGGAGCTGATGGGAACTGCTCCTACCCTTGGCTATTCTGTAATAGCTTTGATGGAGGGTCTGGCTCTGGACCTCCTCCGTGACAGTAACTAATGATGTCTTTAATCAAGAAAGAACATGAAGCAGAAGTGCCAGCACATTTAAGAACTGTAGTTGATATTATTGTAACAAGAGCCAAATGAATTTGGAACAAGGTTGCCTTAAGCGATTTGTTCCCCTCCTGTGGATCTGGAGACTGGGATTGTGACTGTAGACTGGGACTGAGCCCCGTTAGGGTCTGGGAAAGTGTGCATTTGTGTAACGAGGCAGCGGGTGTGTGTCTGTTTAGGGAGAGTGAGTCACGTGCATGTGCAGGAGTGGACGCGCACATGGGCACTTGCGTCGGGTTTCCAGCACCTGGAGAACCTTTCTCTGGAGATCCCTCCGGCGGGAGTGCGGTGCTGTTGGCATCGTTGCTCTCAGAATGCTTTTTTCGAGAAAGCGTTCCAGGGTACTCACGGAGCACATGATTATGTGCGCCTCCCTGCCTTCCCAGGATCGCCGTGGGGGCTGACACCAGCGGGGGTGCACCAGGCAAACCACGAGCCCTGGTTCAGCTGCTGTGTTCCCAGGAGGAAGGATCTTTTTCTAATTCACGCCAAGGTGCTGGATGAGCTGAAGCAGCTCTGCGTACCGCCCTCTTCCCTTTGAAATTTCCTCAAAGGAACAGTGGGAACGATTTAAATAAAGCAAAGCACTCAAGTTTTGGCTGCCACTACTCCTGTACCCTGGCCTCCCCAACTTGACTGAGGTGGTCTGACCCTTTTCACAAGAGTGCATGTGAGGTGCAGGCTGTGCCTCACCCAGGCCCAGTTTGGAAGGAAATTCTGTGAATTCACAACTCACATCATCTCAAAATATATTTTTATTATAAAATGTTATACCTATTGATAGGAAATTTGGAGAACACAGAGAAAAAGGCAAAGAGGAAAAAAATCTATTATTCTACCACCCAAACAAACACAATCTTAATATCTGAGTGAACTTCTCTCTGGCCTTTTGATTCATAGGATTTAAAAGAAAACAAAGACTCTGGCTGGTGTGGCTCAGTAGACTGAGTGCCAGCCTGTGAACCAAAGGGTCACCGGTTCGATTCCCAGTCAGGACACACGCCTGGATTGAGGGCCAGGTCCCCATTGAGGGGGGTGGTGCATGAGAGGCAACCACACATTGATGTTTCTCTCCCTCTTTCTCCTTTCACCTCTCTCTAAAAATAAATAGAATCTTTTTAAAAAAGAAAAGAAAGTAAATGTAGTCATTCATACATAACAATTTTGTATCCTGTCTTGTTTACATTTTTGCTTATTTCTACATTCTATTTTTTAATTTATTGGTGTGACACTGGTTAAAATTGTAAAAGTTTAAGGTGCGCAGTTCTACAACACATTGTACATTGTATTGTGTGTTCACCACCCCAAGTCAAGGCTGCACACCTACATTCTCTTAATGAGCATAATTTTTATTAGCTGCATACTACATTCCATGAAGAAGGTAGATTATGGTTGAAAATGTTCTGGATTTTTTTTTCTGCATTCACCTAGAGGAGGGAGAAAAAGGAAAAATGGCCAAGAAGAGCCTTTTCGGTTCCCAGAATTCCAAGAAAAGCATCTCCAGGTCTGGTTTGACATTCGGTTATCACTCTGGTGTGCCCTCCTAACCCTGACTTTCACGGCCACACAAGAACCTGGCCCCTTAGTAGGGACTGATTACTCGGTTGCAGAGCAGAGTCTCCTTGATTTGAAATGAAAACGATTCTTCCCTCCGAGGAGAGAAAAGGAGACTGGAGTTAAAAATCTCACCATTGTAACTGCGGGACAGAAAAGCCCTCACGCCTGCTTCTTCAAACACAGCCCCTAGAAATGGGACTGATTGCAGAGCGCTTGTCAGTAAGAGGGCCGAGTTATGAAAGGGCGACTTTGTGTGGTAGTGGCTGCCTCACCGTCATCAAGGCACACGGTTTCCACTTTGAATTATGTATTAACTACTATTGCAGATTAAGCCACCTTGAAGAGAGAGCCCTATTTAGTCAGCTGGGGGACATAACCTGCTCCTCTTTGGAGGCTGGTTTAAGTTCACCTTCATGAGCTTCAAGAGGTCTCGACTGTAGTCCGCCCAGGGGAAGCTGAAGGGATGGATGGATTGGGGGGAGACCTGGCAGCCTGGCTGCCGTCCATTCTGCTTGGCTTGGGCGAAAGCTGTGGGCTGGATGCCAGGAGGAGCACTGAGTGTGGGTCAGAGGGTGAGGGGGGGCAGCCGGAAGGAGCTAGAACAGCTCCCCCCCCCCGCCCCCCCCCCCCCCAGCCCCCAGTCACTCACTAGGAACCCAGCAGAGCCCAGCAGAGCAGCACCTGCTTACCGGAGGGTTTGTTCCTGCAGCCAGTGATCCAGTGGTGACACGAGAGATTGAACGGCAGGCTCCTGTTGGCGCACGGTATTTGAGCATCTCAGGAGTTTGGATTTGAAATTCGGTGGAAAGGTGAAATCTTTGTTGAACTGTCAGGTTCAGCGACCTCAAACCCTCCTAACAGACGGTTGAGAAGGGCCCTCTCATCCTTCTGAGCTGTAGAAGTCATACCTCCGCCTCTGCCCTCACTTGCGCCCCAGATGGTGACACTGCCTGCCTCCCCTTCCTGAAGGCAGCACCGACAGCCCTCTCTCGTGGTTTGGCTGCCTCCTCACAGGCCTCCTACACCCCACTCCTGGCCCTTAACGCAAAACACCACTGCCACAGCCGTGGTATTGTTTGCCACAGCAAACAAGACTTTCGGTCTGTTACTGCCTTGCTCAGACATCTTCAGTAGTTCTCCACCATCTACCCGATCAAATCCAAACTGCTTGTTTGGTCATTCACGGCCTTCCACAGTCTGTCTCTAGCATTTCCCTCAGCTTGTAAGCGCTTCCTATGTAACAGCAGACCCCGTTCAAGTTCTTCAGTGTAAATTTCTTGTTCCACCCAGGCCTCTCTTTACCGTCCTTCAGACACACCTCACCGTTTCCGTGCCCGCTCCTGTCCGTAAGCTATTTTTCCCATCTAGAACGCTTTTACCTTTCTACACAGTCGGCTCAAGGTCATGAAACCCTGCCCAGCCCATTCCAGCTCACGGAGATCCCTTTCCTAAAATCCTCAAACTCTCCTAGTTGGATTCTCTCCTCAACACTTAAGGACAAACTGCCTTGTATGGTGACTTAATTGTTTAAATATAATTTGTCTTCAAAATGGAGAACCACTTAGATGGCAGGGACCAGCCTGAAACTTCGCAGTGGCCAAGCACCATTCTCTGCTCAGAGCAGGCCTGTAGAGTTTTTTTTTAATGAATGTTGAAATGAAGCACAGATGATCTTCTACAACTGAGCTGAATAGGGAGGCTTATCTTCTGGAACCTGAATAAAAACCAATTCACAACATCAGAATTCACATTTTTAAGTGACTGGGTATGGAATTAGTCCTATTTCTGAATCCCCAGTGGTAAGCAGAGATAAAGTTGAGCTTTATTGTATCAGCCCTTTGAAAATTCCCCTGCCCGACTCCTCCTGAAGAGATGAATATAAACAGGGCACCGAAAACCAGATGCTCGTTACAGACAAACCCTCCCTGGCACAGACCGGCCTCGAAGGTATGGACTCTTCTGGTCACCTGATAGCGCCAGGTCTCTGGCCCTGCAAACAGAGAAAGGTTTCCTCCTTTGGGCACGCCAGTTGGTATGGGCCAAGTGTTTCGTCATGGTGTTGCAGTGGGACTGGCTGCTCATTTAGGATGGTTTAATTGTGCTGCATCAGCCCACCACCTATAAAACCCCTGGAGCCAGCTGAGCAAGATAGGACAAAGTTAGGTGATCCTGGAGCAGCCCCAGGCGACTGGCACTGGAGAAGGCATGTTGCCGTCGCCCTGAGGGCAGATGGGATCCTTCCAAACTGGCTAATCCTTACGCTTCTAAACGGGTCACATACCAACGGCCAGTTGGCTGGCTATGACTCAGATACATTTTTGCTTGGCCCATGGAGTATAGTTTTTCGACATTGAATTAGCTTCTAACACTTACAAATTGGGAGACTTCACATAGAAATCTGGGTTTCTGACTTTTCTTGACAGCGAACGGAACACCGGGCCATGCTGGGCCCTCTGACCTGGACGGCTCCTTCAAGTGGGGTACTCACTGCCCAGCAGGCTGAGGCTGTCTCGTTTTTTGCCCTCACCTAGTCCCTGCTTGTTTTCCCTAATCTAAAATGTCACAGAGTGCAAATTTGGGTGGGAGGTAGGATCTGATAGCTAATCTCTGGCAACCCCAAGCTCTGTGCTGCCCCTGGATGTGGAGGAGGCTGCCCAGGGCTCTGAGAGACCATAATGCAGTCAAGACAAGGCATTTGTCATCAACACTGACCTCTGAAATTCCTGTCACATCCTGGGGCGGGGGCATTTGGAATCCACAGCATGGCGAGTGGATGCCGTTCACTGAGTACTTACTCTCAGCCAGAACTTCAGTCCTTGTAACAACTCTGTGACGCAGACACTCAGTCCCACTTCTGGGATGAAGGTACCAGGGTTAGTGCCACAGGGCTGGTGGCAGAACTGGCTGCCTGCCTTCAGAGCCCTCCTCTTAACCGAGGGCTTCTCGCTCTCCCTGTGCATTATCAGTGCTCTTTAGGGCCAGTCTTCAGTTCAAAACACATTCCCATTGTGGATTCAAGAATAGTTTTTAAAAGCACATAATAATGTTTAAACGATGTGTCACATTTGTGATGATTTTCTCAAGCAAAAGTGTAAAATGATTTGGTATCTGTAATGCAAGTCGGGAGTGGGTGGAGGAGGTGTGAGTGTGTGTATGGGGGGGTGGTCTTTGCTTGCCTGGGGCGCTGAGGCGTGCGCTCCGTGGCCCTGAGTGAGGGCTATTGGGCAGGCAGGTAAGTCCCTGAGGAGCAGCTTGTAGACGGCGACTCAGGCTCCTATGAATTCGTGGCAGCTTGGAAAGAAATGGAAATCATCTCAGGTGCGCTTGAATGACATGCAAATTTCCTTTTTACTAGTCTTTAATTATAATTTCAAGTTTTTCCGACACGAGGAGCTCAGGCTAGTTCTAAACTTCCTCTGCTGAAAACTCCCCGCCTCTCCCCAACCCCACCCCACCTCTTCCAAGTCTAGCATGAACTTTCAGGCACCTGGAAAACACCTGCCATAAGGTCATTTGGGAATTTAAGAGGTCATGGATATCGGGAATAAAGGTGTATAAAAGGAGGAGGAGGAATTGGTTTTGGCGTTAAGACACCGGAACTTCCAAGGTTTTTTTTTGCAAGACGCTTGCAGCCTTTGCAAACCGCCTTCAAGTCATCAGCGCCCCGCTGCGGAATTCAAAGCTAAGCTCGTCAGAATTGTTAACACCTTCTTTGACCAGTCTTTTAATAATATCATCATCATCATCATCATTTTGCCGGCGGGAAGAGTCTGCGGTCTTGGTTTTAGGGAGTACTATATACAGGGAACAGCCTCCTCGCGTACTTAAGTCAGGGAAGATCCACCGGCTTGCAGGGTGAGTAGATTTCCAGGCTTAGAAAGCGGGACGCGGGGCTGGGGGTACAGAGAGGAACAGTTTTAGAAGGCCCCGTGGGTTATACTGAAAGTTAGCAGCGCTTCAGGTTCTAGGTTGAGCACAATGACCGCTTTGCTCTGGGCAGCTGGCTGGACCCAGGGCGATCGCGGGGGAGCTCGGCCTCTGGCGCGGTTGGGGGAACCCAGTTTTCGAGGGCGCAGAGACTGCGAGCCTCTGCAAAGCGGAGGAGCCGCGTCCACGCGGGAGCCGGCATCCTGCAGGGCTCCGGCCGAGTGCAGGTCCCTCCGCCTGAGCCAGGAAGGGGGTGAACGCTCGCGGCCCGGGGGAGCCCTCCCACTCTTCCCAACTTTGCCGGCCCCAGGGCCGGAGAAGGGCGCCTCTCCCGGCGGCGATGCGCTCGGTACTTAAAGGCGTCTCGGCTGGGCCGGCGCTAGTCAGTCGGAGCGCGCGGCGGCGGTGAGGAGCGGGAGGAGGGGCATGGAGCAGCCGCGGGCCTGCTGAGCACCGGAGCGCGGGCGGCCGGCGGCACGGTGAGCGAGGGCCCGGCCGGTAGCCTCGGAGGGGCGGGCCGCCGCGGAGGCTGCGCGGAGAACGCGGGAGCGCCCGGCTGCAGGGGTGCCCCGTGGACGCCAGCCGGCTCCCCCGGATGTGCGGGCGCCGAGTCCAGCGCCGGGAGGCGGGCTGAGGGCTGCGGCATCCCCAGGCTTCCTGGCGGCGGGTCCTGCAGCCCCCTGCCCACTGACCCCTCCTCCCTTTCTTCCTCCATCCTCTGCTCCAGTCTCTCCTCCCTTCCTCCCTCGCGGCTCCTGGTTTGTGAATGGGTTGGGAGGCGGACGACCCAGCGGGGAGCGAGGCGGGCTGAAGTCTCTCCCTCCCCCACGGCCGCCCGCGGGTCCGCACCTGTCCTGGCACCTAGACGCTCGCCGCCCGTGTTGCTGAGGGTCAGCCGGGCAGAGGCCGCGCGTATCCGCGGGCCTGGGCGCCCTTTCTTTTGCCGGCTCGGAGGGGCCGGTAGGAAAGAGCCCCCACCCCGCGCCCCAAGTTTCCATCCCGCCGCGTGTGGGCCCCGAAGCAGGGCACACCTGTCAGCTGGAGAAGCTGCAGATTGGGCAGCCCTGCAAAGTTTCGGGGGTAGATTTGCGGTGTGCGTCCTTGGTTGGAGGTTTTCTCCTTCCGTTTGCCTAGTGGGTGATGTGTGGGGGTCGGTCTTAGGGATCGCCCCTAATCCGGTGCCTTTGAAGCCGAGGTGCGCATTAGCCTTCCCGGGCCGAGCTCGCGTGAATCCCTCCTGAGCGAAGGGGGAAAGCGTGTGGGGGCGAGAGGCGGTCTAGCCTCCCCCTCCGCGGGCTTGGGGTAACACGGCGCCCTGTCTGGGCAGGGGCACCTCGGCCAGAGCCCACAGCAGCGCCTGGCTGTTCCCGAGGTCATCGGCTATAGAATCTTCTTGGCCTTCAAAGGGGTCGGGGGTGCAGGGTATTGCCTCCAATTCCTGCTCCGGGTGTGGGAGTCCCGCCTGGGGAAAGGTGGGGACCGGCGACACCAGGGATGTCGCCTTTGTCTGCAGGCAGACTTTGTCAAGGTAGCTCGGGCCCCGGGGGGGATGAGTGGGGCCTGGTCCGACTGATTCCTTGGGTTTTCCTGTTCTCTCCCGTGGGTCGTGGGAAACCCGCACGTGGGTGTGGCCGCGCCTTCTTCACCAGAAGGGGAGACCCAAAAGCGGGGGGTGGGGAGTGAGAAGCGTGGCGAGTGCCTTCCCGGCTGCACTAACCTGGTGGGCACTGCCTCCGGCACTGCCCTGAGGCCACCGCCAGCGCCCAGCACGTTGCTGGGCTGGCCTTGGACCCTCTGCCGTTTCCCAGATTGCAGGTGGACAGTAGAGCGCGCAGCGCCTCCTCGGCATGTGAGCTCTGGATGGGGACACGAGGGGGCGGCACGTGCCTGGGCGCTGGGTACCGGGTCTGGGGGGCCCTGGGCCGCAGGCGCGTGCCCGGAGGGGGTGGGGTGGGAACCAGGGAGGGCTGGGAGCCCTGCAGAGGAAGCCTCCCGGGGATGGTGGGGCACAGCTACCGCCCGGAGGCCGCGCTTCCCGGAGAGGCGAGGCTGCCAACGGCACTTTCCGGACTGAAGCTGCTGGAATGGGGCTGGTGCCTGAATCTCATTTGATACAGGCAGTGACTGCGTGTTCCCCTGGCAAGAAGGTGTGCTTGTGCTGGGGCGGGGCTCAGGGGGCGGTTTCAGTGAGACCCAGAGTTGGAGCAAGCTTGGAAGTGAGACCTCATTGTCTGTTAGAGGGTGGTGGGGCTGGTAACGGGATTCTCCAGATCAGGCAAACCCCCCCGCCCCCCCCACACACAGTCAGCCTTCCCACTTGGATAGTCTTTCATGACTGGAAGCGCTTCCATTTTTAGAGAAATGATTTATTAATACCTGAAATCTATGAAGCAAGAAACCATTAGAACCTCGGTTAAGGGGAGGAGATACCAAGTCCAGAGAACTTGGGCAAGGTCAGGCAGCCAGGAGGTGGTAGAGCCCTGTTTTGAGCACAAGTCTTCTGGTGTCTGTCTAGTCTTAGGCTCTTTTCATTAAGACACAGCGGTTTCCAACAGTACGGGTGCTAGCAGCCCTGATTATTGCAAAGGGAATCTGGCAGCATTTGCAGGAGTGGCCGGGCAGGGGGACCAGCAGAGAGATTCCATGCGGGCACTAGGACCAGGCTGATGGGGCCTCCCAGGCAGCTGCAGTGTGGCTGCAGTTCCCTTTGGTGCCCTGAGCGCCCGGGCTCTTCCAGGAGAGCTGTCCACACCCCAGCCCTCATTTCCCTTTCTTTCCCTGGTCCGCCTTTCCCAGTTGCTTTCCCTTTCTTTCCTGACTCTCAAGTAAATGAGAAAAAGGTGACAAAGCAGAGAAAACAAGGAAACTTTCTCTCACTGATCTTGCTGTTTTGCCCCTGGCACCTCTTTGTTTCCTGTTGTCTTTCCTCTCTTCCTCCCACACTCTTTTCATGGGCCGTGCTTTACTGGCACACGTTCCCCTCCCAGAGTGTGGTCCCCTAGTCCATACAGCAGGGTAGAAGCTCTGGGACCACTGGCTGCCTCCTTGTCTGTCTTCTTTCTCCCTGGCCCCTCCTGTGCTCAGGAGTGCCTCAGGCTCCCCCCTACTGATGCCTGCCTTTAAGAGTTTTTGGTCAAGCAGATCCCAGTTCTGCCATCCACCGCTCAGTATCCTGTAGCTCTTTCCAGTTTTGGTTTGTCTAACAATAATAACTGCTACTTTAAGTGCTTTATGTAACCATATAACCCTCAAAGAGGCTACAAGGTTAGTGCTACAACACACAGATTACAGATGAATTAACTAAGGGACAGAACATAGTCACATAGATAGTGTCAGGGCTGGGATTTGAACCTTAGTAGTCTGGCTCCCGAGTCTGTAGTCTTAGTCATGTTCAGCGATGAAAATGGTTTTGGTTAGTGGGTCATCTCGCCAGTTTGGGGCCACGCCCAGAGAAAATGCTTCCACTCCCAGTGACTGGAGATGCTGCCTCCTGCCTGACCCCCACATTTCCTGCCTTCTCCCACCAGATGCCGGTGCAGCTGACGACAGCCCTGCGTGTGGTGGGCACCAGCCTGTTTGCCCTGGTAGTGCTGGGTGGCATCCTGGCAGCTTACGTGACAGGCTACCAGTTCATTCACACAGAAAAGCACTACCTGTCCTTCGGCCTGTACGGTGCCATCCTGGGCCTGCACCTGCTCACCCAGAGCCTGTTTGCCTTCCTGGAGCATCGGCACATGAGGCGGGCAGGCCGGACACTGAAGCTGCCCTCCCCACCACAGCGCGCAGTGGCACTCTGCATCGCCGCGTACCAGGAGGACCCTGACTACTTGCGCAAGTGTCTGCGCTCAGTCCAGCGCATTGCCTTCCCCAACCTCAAGGTGGTCATGGTGGTGGACGGCAACCGTCAGGAGGATGCCTACATGCTGGACATCTTCCACGAGGTGCTAGGCGGCACTGAGCAAGCCGGCTTCTTTGTGTGGCGCAGCAACTTCCATGAGGCGGGAGAGGGTGAGACGGAGGCCAGCCTGCAGGAGGGCATGTACCGTGTACAGGATGTCGTGCGGGCCAGCACCTTCTCATGCAT
This sequence comes from Carollia perspicillata, assembly GCA_004027735.1. NCBI lineage: Eukaryota > Metazoa > Chordata > Mammalia > Chiroptera > Phyllostomidae > Carollia > Carollia perspicillata. The sequence goes on along the minus strand of PVKM010035547.1, from coordinate 5,022 downwards.
CATGCAGAAGTGGGGAGGCAAGCGAGAGGTCATGTACACGGCCTTTAAGGCCCTTGGCAATTCGGTGGACTACATTCAGGTAAGGGTGGCTTCCTGTGAGTGTGTGGCTGTGTGGCTGTGTCTGGCCAGCTGGGCATACCCTCCCCCAGGAGTTTCTGTCCAGCCTAGACCCCTTGTGCGGTGCATGGCCTTCCTCTGCACTTAAGGTGGCAACAGGCATAATGGTTCTGAACAGCCACCCTGGGGTCAGAAAGGCCGGGATAGAATCCTGATTCTGCTGTTACCTAACTCTGTGACTTGTGTCGTCGTAATAATATAATAATAATAATAATAATAGCAAACAGATGTATAGCACTTACTTCATAGCAGGCACCGTTCCAGGCTCTTCATACATAATGACTCTTTTAATCTTCATTAATACTCCTAAGGGATAAGTATTGTTTTTTTTAAATTTTGGGGTTTTATTTATTTTCAGAGAGAAGGGAAGGGAAGGAGAAAGAGAGGGAAAGAAATGTCTATTGTTTGCCTCTTCCATGCTCCCAACTGGGGACCTAGCAGGCAACCCAGGCACGTGCTCTGACTGGGAATCAAACTGTCAGCTTTTAGGTTCACAGGCTGGTGCTCAATCCACTGAACCACAGCAGTCAGGACCAGGGATAAGTACTATTATTACCGTATTTTTCGGACTATAAGACACGTTTTCCTCTCCCCAAATTTGGGAGGAATAATGGTTGTTAATGCTGCTGTTCAGTTCTGTTCACATTTACATTGGTGAAATAGTTATTTTTGCTATTAAATATTTTACCACATTTTTTGCTTCAAAATTTTTTTCCTATTTTCCTCCTCTAAAACCTAGGTGCGTCTTATTGTCCAAAAAATACAGTATCTCCACTCATAGAAGGGAATCCTGAAGCACAGAGAGGCCAAGTAACTTGCCTGATGTCACTCAGCAGTAAGGTACAGAGCCAGAATTTGAGCCCAGGCACCGGCCCTTCCTGTGCAATGCTGCCTCACCATTGGCGATGTGGGGTGAGCCTCTCCAGCATAAAGAAATGTGGTGAAGAGTGAAAGTCATCATACTGGAAAGCGCTCAAATACTGTTTTAGTTACGGACCAAAAGCCCTACTCTTCCCAGTGTCTAATTCACGCCTGTAAGGTGGAGGGACACAGGTGCCACTCATCCTACAGTTTGATTCTATCACAGTCTTGGCAGGGCCAGAACCCTGAACAGCTTCCAGTCAAAGGGCTCATTGACACCAGCCTGAAAACTTTATTAGATTGTCAAGGTTAAATAGCTCCAGTTTTCAAATAACAAAACCTAGAGAGAGCTGATTAGAGCTTCATGCTTTTCAGTAACAAGTAGAAACTGATCCGCAGGCCTGCAGATTTCGGGTCCAGCATCCACACTGTGCATTCCTCTCTTTCTGCCCTTCTCCATACTTGCCAGAGGGCTTTGCCCATCGCTTGAGTGAGTTGCGGCTGTTGTGGCAGCCTGCCCGTATTGCCCTGTAACTCAGTCCTGCTGACAGCATGTTACGTACTCTAATATTTAGATGTTCTACACTCACTCACCTAAAATTAGCTTGCCACAGATTTTTTGTTTTGGGTTTGTTTTTTTATTTTTGAAAGTTGCATCTTTACATGAGATTTGGTACATTTACCTTTTCCTGTGTTCCTAGGCCCAAGGACCTCCTCAGCCTTGTAGGGAGGCATGTGAGGCAGTTCTTGATTCTGCAGTTCACCTAGGGTCAAAGGGCCCTTGAACCTTTCCTGAGGACTCAGAAGGCTTAGCAAAAGCCCTTTAGCCCTGGCACATGCTCAAGCCACAGTGACTTTGTCATTCACTCTCTTGAAGCACAGGATCCCCCCAAGCCTGCTCCGCTCCACGTCTTTTCCTGTGTGTTCTGGTGGATTAGCAACCAGACTCATACACCTGAGCCAGCCTTTCCCCTTAGGGCCCTGGTAGAGTTCAGCCTGTCTTCCAACAGCCAGGCCGAGGGTGTGTCTTTCCCTCTTTGTGGAGATTACCTTGCCCCTAACAGTGGGGAACCGCAGGCAGCCTGGAGCTCTAACTTCCCTAAGACCTTTCTGGAATGAAGGAAGCTGAGAAGCAAGAATGGGTAGGGGCAGGGGTTTGGGGCTTTTGCAGAACAGGGTTTGGGCTCATCTGTGGACACTTTGCTCCCTCAGAGGTCAGGAAACCAATTTTCCTGCCCAATAGCTATCTGAGCTCTTTGCACCATCTCAGCAATTTTCTAGAAAACAGACAAGGAGTGAGCAGCAGGCTGTGTTCATAGCCCAGATAACAACTAATAATGGGGCTGCATGTTGGAATCAGACCATGAGCTTCCTAGGAAAGGAGGGCAGGTGAGCAAGATTCGATCCAGGTTTTGGAGGCAGTTGCTGCCAGAGTCTCTGCACCCATCCAGAGTGCAATCCAGGCGAGAGTGGTCCCAAGCCATTCTGTGCCCTGATCTGAGACTTGGCCAAAGTGACTGGGTTGTGGGTCACCCAAGAGGCCAGAAAGTGAAACAGGGAAGACCCTGTTGTTAAAATCCTACAGGATAGTTTCAGGCAGTAGCCTCTGCAAGATCTTGGCCTTCTGAGGAGTGTCTGATGGCCCTGTGTCTATAATCTGATTTCAATGACTTGAGCCTTCTTTCTTCCCAAGGACCCGGAGAAACATTTTAAGATCATTTCTCAGGAGCATGGCTTCACGGGGGCTAAAGACTTGCCCAGCACTAAACCTTTCTCTCCTTGCAGGTCCAGTGCTGACAGAGCCCGGGTTTCTCTCTCAGCCTACTTGCCTTTGGTTCTCCTCTCACCCGCTCCATTTGGCAGAGATCTCTTAGCTAGTGGCTGGAAATGAGTCATATGAATGGAGGTCATGTTCCTCAGGCCATGTGACCTGAGACCAAAATGGCCTGAGAACCCTGGCTGGTGTGGCTCAATTGGTTGGAGCATTTGTCCTGCAAACTGAAAGGTCACGGGTTCAATTCCCAGTCAAGGCACATGCCCAGGATGCAGGTTGGGTCCCAGTTGAGGCATGTGTGAGAAGCAACCTGATCAGTGTTTCTCACATTGGTGATTCTCTCCCTCCCTCCCCCCCTCTAAAATTAATGGGCACATCCTTGGGCGAGGATAAAAAAGTTTTTAATGGGCTGACAGTGCATTTCCTCTGCAGGTGTGTGACTCCGACACTGTACTGGATCCAGCCTGCACCATTGAGATGCTTCGAGTCCTAGAGGAGGACCCCCAAGTAGGGGGAGTCGGGGGAGATGTCCAAGTAAGAAGTAACAAAGGATTCCTGGGGGAGGGGGTCTGGACTCTTTCTTTCTAATCCAGTTGAATAGATCTGGGAAATGGCATCCTGACTTCTTAGTATTTGTGGGGCAGGGGAGACGTTCCTCTTTGACAGTTTCAAAGGGCTCACTTGCTACTCAACCTTTTCCTGCCCTTTTTCAACCTAAGGGGGGGAAATTACCAGGTATGTGGAGAACTGGTGATGCTAGGAGGGGCACAGGGTGCTGAGGCCATTGATTCTGGGGGGTGCCTCCTTTTTTGCTGATGGCACAGCAAGCACCTCCCAAGTTAGGCCCCTGAGAAACCTTTACTCTTAGGTAAGTTGCTCTGAGGGGCTCTGGACAGTGTGGTCAGAATAAAGAGCATTATCTTTTTCCAGAGGGTACTGCTGCCAACATACCAAGTCTTCCCGAGCAGCTTTCCAACTGAAGGGTGAAGACAGGTGGCTGGGTGTTGCTTTGCCTCTTCGTCAACGCCTTCTGTCACTGCCATAGGCTGCCTCCTGAGACTGAAGGTGGCTTTGGCTGCTAGAGTAACTTCATTGCGACGGCCCGTGCAGACGGCGCAGTGGAGAGTTGGGGCTGGTGCTCAGGAGAATAGGTGTGGTTGGCTCCCCTGAACCTCAGGTTTCCCAGCTCTGGATGGGCTAGGGCTCACGGCTGGAATTTGAGCAATAGGCTACAGAACTCGGGGTAGGGAGGCCTCAAAGTCTCAGGTGTCTGTCTTCTGGGGCTCATGGTCTCAGGTGAGGAGGCCCAGCATCCATGGTTCCCTTACAGATCCTCAACAAGTACGATTCATGGATCTCCTTCCTGAGCAGTGTGCGGTACTGGATGGCCTTCAACGTGGAGCGGGCCTGCCAGTCCTACTTTGGCTGTGTGCAGTGTATCAGTGGGCCACTGGGCATGTACCGCAACAGCCTCCTCCAGCAGTTCCTGGAAGATTGGTACCATCAGAAGTTCCTAGGCAGCAGGTGCAGTTTTGGGGATGACCGGCACCTTACCAACCGCGTCCTGAGCCTTGGCTACAGGACTAAATATACAGCGCGCTCCAAGTGCCTCACAGAAACCCCCACAAAGTACCTCCGGTGGCTCAACCAGCAGACTCGCTGGAGCAAGTCTTACTTCCGGGAGTGGCTCTACAACTCTCTCTGGTTCCATAAGCACCACCTCTGGATGACCTACGAATCCGTGGTCACGGGCTTCTTCCCCTTCTTCCTCATTGCCACAGTCATACAGCTTTTCTACCGTGGCCGCATCTGGAACATTCTCCTCTTCCTGCTGACAGTGCAGCTGGTGGGCATCATCAAGGCTACTTATGCCTGCTTCCTCCGGGGCAACGCAGAGATGATCTTCATGTCCCTCTACTCCCTTCTCTATATGTCCAGTCTCCTGCCAGCCAAGATCTTTGCCATTGCTACCATCAATAAGTCCGGCTGGGGCACCTCTGGCCGAAAAACCATTGTGGTGAACTTCATTGGCCTCATCCCCGTGTCCATCTGGGTGGCGGTCCTTCTGGGAGGACTGGCGTATACAGCTTACTGCCAGGATCTGTTCAGTGAGACGGAGCTGGCCTTCCTTGTCTCTGGGGCCATCCTGTATGGCTGCTACTGGGTGGCCCTCCTCATGTTGTATCTGGCCATCATCGCCCGGCGATGTGGGAAGAAGCCAGAGCAGTATAGCTTAGCTTTCGCTGAGGTGTGACATAGCCCTCAAGCAG
>PVKM010035546.1:0-15144 GCA_004027735.1 Carollia perspicillata | reverse complement strand
TGGTTTGGAGGTGCCCACAGCCGCACTGCGGGGGCGCCTGGAATCAGCGTCCGCCTTCCAGAAGGCCGGCCTCGCCCCCAGCTGAGCCCGCGCTTGGGGCGCCCCCTGGGCGCGCAGACACTGAGTCCCCAGCGCTTCTCCCTGACGTGGGAGGCTGCTGGTGGCTCGCCATCTCCGTGGCAGAAAGATGTGCGCCTGCCCCTCTAGACAGCAACCTTCTCCCAGTCGCGTTTGCTCACCCCAAAGAGCGCTCAGGACGAACACATGAGCCTGCGGAACTGAAGGGAGAGAGGGAGACTCAGACTGAATTTTGGTGATGCAACATTCAAGTCGATTCCACAGATGCTTTGTAGTGGACTTTTCCTTTCAAAAAAAAAAAAAAAAAAAGCACGTGTTTCAATGCCTACATGGCTAATTAAATAAAGCACGTGTTGTTGACCTCTCCGGGCTGCGGCTGGTCCCCCGCTCGTCAGGTTATGTAACCCCTCTGCATCGGGGACTCTGCAGCCCATGCTGCTCCACGAGGCCCGTGGCAAGGCAGCTGGGTCCAGGGAAGTGAAACCAGAACGGCAGGACTGAAGCTGGTCTGAATGGGCACCAGTGTCCCGCTTAGAGACACCTACCTGCCCAGGCGAAGCCTCTAAGAACAGCTCTGCATTTTATTTGCCCCCTTTTCTCAGGTGGGGGGGGGGTTTGGGGGAAGCGTGGCCAAACAAGGAACAGTTATTGGAAAAATATCTAGATCCTTGAAATAAAAAATAAAAAGCAAACCCACAGGCCCATGCAAACCTGTTTCTGCTGTGCCTTTTACAATTCCTTATGTAGAGTGAAACATACACATTCACGTATATAATTTACGGGTGTCTGGGGAGAGCTTAACATACATTGCAGGGCCTGGCTAAATAGAAAATGCACTCTAAAAACACAGACACAGTATTTTGTTTTATCTGTTGCAAAAAAAAATGTATTTGATTACTTGAGTAAAATTACAGTATCTCTGTTGTTAGTAAGTATTAAATGTTAAAGAAATTTGAACCCCCCCCCCCCGCTTTCCTTTCAACTTTCCGAGAAAGTGCATGTAACAGTCCAATTTTTTTTTCTTCCATACCTAATACAAAATAAGCCAACGCTATACCTGCTCTCTTGATCAAGAAGCATTTGCTCTTGGAAGGAACATATATGTACATTTCGATGAAAGGGATCTTTCTGACTGTGTATCCGAGACAGTATTTGCAGTCCCCTCAGTGAAGGTTGTTCGGGACGCTCAGCAGCATTGAGAAATTCCAGCACACGTTTGCTATTGCGAATACACCTACAAGGCAAAATGTTACGTCTCAGTTTCCACTACCCAAACAACACGTGTCTTTTCTCTAAAGAGTTCTGCGTGCTTATCACTGTACAGAAACCTCGGGACGCTGAGGACAACTCAAGTAGAACGCACAATACAAATAGCAGTTCAGAACGGAAATGGTTAAATCTACAAAAAAAAAAAAAGCGCAGGTTGAAATTGAGAATTAAAAAACAAAACAAAACAAACAAACCAACAACAAAAAAAAACCCCAAACCTTTCAAAGAACCACACTCATCAGTCTGTACTTTCAGTCCTTTTCCTTAATTCTGTTGCGAAAGATTAGACAATGTGTTTGCTGAGAAAACGTTCCAGCAGGATCAAAGTGTACGTTTATATACAGACTTTATTAGAGATCTAATATATCACGGAGGCATTGCATCAACACCAGATTCATATTAAACTGGATATAGAAAATAAGTTAATGCCGATTAAGACCGCCTAGCAGGGCAACTTGTGATCGCCATAAATGTTACAGCAAGTTTACAGCACTCTAGTCAATTAGTATTTAGTCCCAAATACAGAAGACCAAAGTTAACGCTTGCATTCGGTTTGCAAAGCAGGGTTATACCACTAATAAATAAGCTTTCTTAGAACTCTAGAAGTTGAACAAGGTACAAAAGAATGTCTTCGTGACGTGGTGGGTCAGCGATCAGGGGCGACCAGAAGGTAGGGGGGATGAGGCCGAGGAGGAGGAGGAGGAGGAGGAGGCGACGGAGGGCCTGGGTCTGGAGAGGAATGCGCCTTCTCTGGGAAGAGTGGCTTTAGCTCGTGACGATCTCCTTGCTGTCCTCCACGAAGTGGGTGAACCGGAAGCTGGTGGTGTTCTCGCTGCTGGCCATCTTCTCCAGGCCGGCCAGGGGGGCGCTGGGCTCTGAGCTCGGGAGCTTCTCCAGGTTGCCCGTCAGCCCGCTCAGAGGCGAGCTGCTCCCGCTGCCCAGGCTTCCGGGGACCGGGGGGACGCCGCCGTTCTGGATGACGGAGATCTCGTTGGCCTTCATGGCCAGCCCGTTGGAGAGCGCCGCGGCATACTGATTCCAGAAACTGGACGGATCTCCGCTCCCTGACCGGGCCGCCAAATCCTTCTGGAACATCTCTGGGAACTTGACGGGGTTGCCTCCCAGAAATGCCACGGGACCGTCCACGGAGAGCCGCCGGCCGCGGCGCGCGGGGGTGCTGTTCCACATGTGCGTGCCCATGTGGACCTGAGGGCGGGGGAGGGCGAGACAACACAGGGAGAGAGAGGAAGGGACAAGCTTAATAGTCGAATCTGTTTCTGCTCAGATCCCAACAACACTCAGCAAAGCAAGGGGCCTCCATGTCTATTCCTATGATGTGCCAGACAGTGGAAAGGGTTACTGGGACTGGCCACTCCGAAAAACCAGTAATGACCTGTCCGCTGCCTGCAGCCCAGGGCCGCCTCTCCTCTTCCTGGGCGAAGGTGCCTCACTCACCCCTTTCTCATTACCCGTGTTTAGCTTACGATGGCCTCACGCGAGCCAGTCAGTCGCAGATAGCTCCTCGCAGGGTTAGAATTGTTATGTCCACTCTCATTGCAATGGTAAGTATCGTATCTGACACCCTTTACCCTATAAATGTCCTTTTCAGACGGGAAGAAAGGACCCCTCGCTGATTGCCCATCGGAGAGCCCGCGCGTGGGGAGAAAGGCCAGAAAGTAATTATTCATCTCGCATTACTGGCAGCGCTCTCGAGAGGGATGCTCTGTCAACAGAAAAATGTACACAGTCAGAGCACTCAACTGTTGCTCCAGAACTTAAGCATATTTGCTCTATTTCCAACACATATCAGTAGGAAGTGGTGTCTAATCAATTATCATAATACCCATTAGCTGAGGAGTGACGTTACTGTTTTCAGAGAAACAAGCCACGCTGGCCTGCCTGGTTATGGAGAGGAGATGCACAGGCCGAGGAGAACTGTAATTATTAAGTGATCCGGGCAGCCCACAGGCCCCACGGCGGCTTTAATCAATACCCCATGGCAACGCCGGGCTGTCTTCCTCGGTAGGTGAGGCCATTCATTTGGTGCACTTAGCGAGACAACGGCCGCTGTGTCGCTTAGGCACCAAAGTATTCGACGCTCACGGACCTGCAGCCAGCCGCAGCCTGGCCCGGTCCCTGCCAGGGTCCTGACCCACCGTGTGACCACGGCCTGCCCCGGGCAGCAGCCTCCTGGCAGAGCACGGTCTCCCTGGGCATCGGGACCGCTGCACCTGGGGTCATGCAGTACGGACATGGAGGGGCAGCCAGAGACGGGGTGGAGGGGAGGCTGCGGGGCGGGGGGGGAGGCCTGGCGGGGGCGGGGGCGCGGGGGTACCTTGAGATTGCCTTTTGTCGTGAAAGCTCTTCCACAAATAGTACAAGCAAAGGGCTTCTCTCCAGTGTGAGTTCTCTCGTGGATCTGCAGGGCACTGGACGAGGAGAAGGTTTTCCCGCACGTGTTGCAGTAGTGCTGTTTGGGCGTCCTCCTGGGCAGAGCCGGCAGCAGAACTGGGGACGTGGCGGAGGACGACAGAGGCCCTGCGGGGACGTGACCGGCGGGGGCGTCCTTACTGTCCTGAGGAGTCACGTGCACGAAGCCGTTGACCTCTGTTTTGATGAGCGAGGACAAGGAGTTGGCGGGGATCACCGCCGAGTTCTGATTGGGGCCGAGGCTGGAACTGGGCTCGAAGAGCTGGGACGGGAGGTCGCGCATCTGATGTGTCAACATGTGCTGCTTCAAATTACCCTTGGTGGAAAAGCCGCGATTGCAGACTGTGCAAATGAACGGTCTCTCTTTGGTATGACTTCGGTAGTGGATGTCCAAGGCACTCTGACAAGCAAAGGTTTTGCCACAAATGTCGCAGGCAGTGTTTTTAAATTTACCCCGGTCTCTGAAAGGGAAGAGGATCCCCATTGCGTCTTCTTTGATGATCTTCTCTGGGTGGCTCGATGTCAAATCCAAAGCCCCACCGTTCACTGGGGTGGGGGACAGACCGTTGGCGAACTCGCCGGGGACCGCTCTCGGTGGCTTCTCCTCCACGCTGGGCGACTTGTGGAACTCCTGGGTGCTGTTGGAAGGGGACAGAGCCTGCATGGAAGAGGTGGACTCGGAGATGGCCGGGCTGCCGGCACTCTGGCTCTCCACGTCGCCACCCACGGAGGACGAATCGTTGGTCAGGACGTCCCCTTCGACCGACCCGTTCTCCACCGACTTCAGGCTGGCCTGCAGCTGCTCCGCCAGGCCGGCGTTGATCATCTTCATCTGATTCTCCAAAGCGGCGATGCTGGACATCTCCAGGGGCAACGGCGAGGAAGACAGGCTGTCCTGGGACGCGTCCGCCGACCTGGGCGTGTCGGGGATGCTGCCCTCGGGACAGTCCTCCATGTTTTCGTCGGAGAAGTTGTCTAAGTCGTCGAAGGTTTTCTCGTCGAAGGAGCCCGTGTCCGACTCCATGGACTCGGGGTAGCTGTCGGGGACGGGGGTGTTGGGGATCTGGCCCCCCATGTGCATGCGGATGTGCTGCTGGAGGACCACGGCGTTGGTGAACTTCTTCTGGCAGATGGGGCAGGAGTGCTGCACGCGCAGTGGGGGCATGGCGCGGTGCACGCTGTAGTGGGTCTTCAGGTTCCCTTTCGTGGTGAAGGCCCGGCCGCAGATCTTGCACTTGAAGGGCCTCTCCCCGGTGTGTGTGCGGTAGTGCATCTTCAAGGCGCTCTGGCAGCTGAGGACTCGGTGGCAGATGACACACTCGTTGGGGTCCGCGGCCTTCTTGTCAATGTTCTCTACCAGCTGCTGAAGCTTGGACGTCTCTGAAGCCTGGGCTGAGTCCAACAGTCCCCCGAAAGGGAACTTCGCCTTGAACTGCTCGGACATGAGCGGCAACAACGGGTTGGCGAACGCGGCGGCGCCGGTCGGGCCGCCGTCTGCCGCCACCGCCGGGGAGCTCAGGGTGCCGCTGCCCGGGGCCGGGGCTGAGCTGGCGACCACGCCGCTCTCTTCGCTTTTGCCACCAGAGGGTGGCACGGTGGACCCTTCCGCTTCCTCTGAGAGCCCACCCAGGTTTCTCGTGGTGGGGTCTGGGGCCCCGGAGTCACTTTTGACAGAGCCTGGGGGGCTGGCGGTGCCGTGGCCGATGGGGATGGGGGCTGGCTCTTCTGTCTTGATGAAGGACGTGAGGCTCGGGAGGGTCGGGGGCAGCGGCAGGCCCACCGAGGTGGTGAGAGTGGGCAGGACGGGTTTGGTGTCTAGCCAGCTGGTGACCGGCTTCTCTGGGGGAATGGACATGCCGTAGGGGATGCCGGTACTGGTGGGGATGTTGTCCAGGTGCTCGGGCACGGGGTAAGGGTTCATCTGGATGTGAGGGTACTTTTCCTTGTGGCGCTGGAAGTGGACTTTGAGGTTGCCCTTGGTGGAGAACCTGTTGCCGCAGATGTTGCACTTGAACGGCCTCTCCCCCGTGTGGGAGCGCAGGTGGATCTGCAGGGCGCTGTCGCTCCCGAAGACCTTGGCGCAGAACCTGCACTTGTGTTTGAAGAACGCCTCGTCGGAAGCGCTTTTCGCCTCGAAGGCGGCGACATTTGGTGGCTTGCTTTTTCTTTGCTGGACCAAGGCAGACACGGGGTTTAAATCCTCCGCGGTGGTTCCGATGTTGGGCAAGGGGCTGGGGAACACCGAGTTCGCAGGGGCCGGCTGAGGTAGAAGTGGATTAGACGCAGGACTTAACAAGCCGCTTATTGCAAAAGCTGGTGAAGAGGCCGCCGAGACCACCGGGCTGCTGGCGTGCGGGGCGCCAGCGCTCGAAGCCGCTTTTTCCGAGGACGGGGCGGTGGCCGCCGTCGCCAAGACGTTCGCGCCGGGAGAAGAGCCGCCACCGTGGGGCGGGATGACGGCGCTGCCAGAGCTGCTCTGAGGTAGCTGGACCGGGGGTAGCTGTTTCACGCCGCCGATGCTGGCAGACTGGCTGGCCAGGCTCTGTGCTAATCCAGCTGCGGCTGCCAGCTGCTGAGATAAATGGGAACTTAGTGTGGACAAGGGGTTGGCCGATGTTCGTAAAGTACCTTGAGAAGGACTGGAAGAGGTTGGCAAGTCTGCGCTCTGAGACGCCAACAGCAATATTTGGTGACGGATCTGCTCGATCAGCTGCAGCTGGTGGATCTGCTGCTGCTGCAGCGCCAGCAGCTGCTCCATGAGCGCCGGGACGGCCAGCTTGCCGCCCGCGGCCCCGCCGCACCTCGCCTCCTGGGAGAACTGGGCCACCGCCACCTTGGTGCTCTGGAGGTTCTCGATGATGACGTTGCTGTTGATCACGGAGAAGCTGCCCAGTGTCGTCAGGTCCCCGAGTTGAGGTAGAGAGGTTGTGATCGCTGAGGTACCCGTGGAGGAGCCACCGGTGCAGCTCGGGGGGCCGCCGGCGTGGCCGCCGCCACCACCGCCGCCCTTGCCGGCCCCCGGGGCCTCCACGTCCATGGACTCGTCCCCGTCGAGCCCGTGGTGTTCCGGAAGCTCGCCGCACTCTCCTCGATCTGTTTTGTTCGCCGTGTCCTGCATTTGTTCGCCGGGGTTCTCGGGAGGGGGGCTGGGGGAGAAGGTCTCGCGTGGGGAGGCTGGACTTTCATTGACGATGAGAACTAACTGATTTTTAGTGCAGCTCTTCTTATGGAGCAGGAGATCTGACAACTCGAAGAACTCGGCGCAGCACCGGCCGCAGACGTGGGCGTCCTTGCTCTTGGTGGTGCGATGTGGCTGTCCCTTCTCTGTGTGTCCTGCAAACATCGAGAGGTGCAGGGTTAGGAAGGGGGCCAGGACACCCAGTCACCGGGGCTCCAAAAACTAGACAGAGGGCGAGCAACGGCTCTCCACCTGTGAAACTCAGAAAACTGTCACCCCAGAACACCGGTCAATATTACCTAAAAGTGTTCAGAATGACAGTGTGAGGATATTGGAGGAATTCCTGTCCCTCTGGTATCTCAGAGAGTCTCGGCCTTCAGCTAATCCATCAAAATATAAAATACTATGAACCGAAGACATGGGTGCATAATGGAATTCCATCGCTAACCATTGATTTCCAATACTTTATACACCTTATTGTCTACTCATCCTCCGAGGGGCCAGCAACCACTCTGAGGACTTATTAGGCCCCTGAGTTTCTGTCAACCTTATTCCTTTTCAACGGATTCAGAGATATCCGTGACAGTCGGTGCTGTCACTGAACTCATTTGTAGTCATTCAGGTTCCAATCAGTTGTTGACAAGGGGGGGCAAGTGTATCACCCAGCCGAAGACTGACAACTTGGAGATCACCCTTAGCCCCTACCTAGAACCCGAGCCAAGTCAGCCCCGAGACACACACACACACACACACACACACACACACACACACATTTTAGTCACATCAGTAACAAACCCTCCGGGCGGCTTCACAAGACTCAGCTGAATACAAAAGAGAGAGCAAGACATAACACCCACCCACCCACCCACTGAAGAGAAACACAATAATCATAACCCCTCACGAGGCCCGCCTGGCATCTATATATCACCCCGCGGCATGTTTATTTTTAAAATTAAAGAATGCAACCCTGGCTACCACTCCACTAATCAAGGAATATATATCACTAGGCTCCAAATGGCAACATTATGCCTCTAAATATTTCATCAAAAGTGCTCTTTCTATCTATAAAGCTGGCATGAGATTTACATTTCTGATTAAACATCGACTTAAGGAGAGATGTGCAGTTAGGGGGAAGTGAAGAAATAATTCTCGGTTTAGAGTTGGGAAATGCTTCGCCTCTCTCCTTGTCTGAACGCCTTTAAAAACAGTTTGCTCTTAACTGTTACCGATTGTTTAACAGATTGTCCTGAACTTTTCATTATAAAAATCCTTTTATTTCATGTTTGTTTCCACTGGTTGCTCAGATTTCTTCTCACTAAGATCCATTTGTAAATTCAACAGAAAAATCTCCAGCTCCAAGCTCACATCCTATTCAAAGACGGGCTGGCATCCCATTGTTTCTCAGCATGGGGAACACCAACTCCTGTTGTACCAGTGGTGTGTGGTCATCTCTGAAGGCTGTGGAAAAAAAAAACTGTTTAATTCAAGGATTACCTCCCTGCATGCTTTTCTGCAGAACTGAGTCAGATAATAGTTAGTTTCCATGACTTCCAAATTGCATCTCCCAGAAAACTTGCAGGGGGGAGAGGGGGAAAAAAAAAACCTCATTGCAAATCTGAATAAATGCAAAATCAAAATGCTGCTTTTTTGGGAAAACTTTAAAGAGTCAACTCCAGAGAGCCAGCCATCTGCCTTTTTTGAAGTAAACATCCCAAAGCAACAACAGCAAAAAGGCTCGAGCCGTTTTTGTATTCCAGAAAATAGAATTAATACCCAAAGACGAACTTCTGAAAATTCCTCAAGTCTGTTTTGCCTCGAGTGGTGCCGAAGCTGATGAGGAGCGCTGGTCAAGTGTATGCACACTTTCTTCCCTGGGAATGTTATTTGAGTAGCTAAGTTATACTTAACAAGCTAGCTTTCCAGGAGGGTAGGGTGCAAAATGCATTCACAATACCAAACGAATCTTAGTGGCAGCAGAAAATACCAATAATGATTCTGCTCCAATTTAATATTTAATCATCCTAATTGGCCCCGGAATCCTGTGCACGGTGGAGGTGCTGTGTGAAGCTGTTTCTCCCTTTCCCCCCCCCTCTCTCTCTCCCCCTGCCTTAAAATCATGTAAACAAAATATTAAACAAAATTCGCTAAAGTTATGTTGCTTCACTTGGGACGAAAATAATGTGACAAAAATTCTGTTTAAAGCTTCGTATTTTGACAACCAATCTTAAATGATGCATCCATTTCAGATGCTTATTTTAAACGAGGAAATGCAATTCCTAATATATTCAACAGAAATGTTATTTCTTTCTCTTTGCACATTTCCATATGTAATGGTTATGTTTCCATCTACTTTTACAGCCAATTATGAAGGAACAAAAGCTATTCTGTTTGTTCACACATTTTCAACAAAATGCATTAAAACTATTATGTCAGCATGTTCTATTAAGCTCTGCATTCAGTGGAAAATACTTTTCAACCAGCTCACATTTATCAAAACATAAAGCCACTTTAAAACACAGTTTTGCTTGGTCAGCTGGGCTTAGACAAATAATGACAGATTCAGAACTAAATAACTAGCCAGGGAAATCAGAAAACTGACTTCATCAATTGTACACATTACAATGTAGTTGCTTCAAATATTTAGCACATCTGTGCTCACGATTAAAGGGCATTTTAATTCTTTGTAACTTGCAAACATCTGATATTCTCATAATATAGAGAGAAAATAAAAAGGTTACTCACAGGACTTAGCCGATTATTACTTTCCTGTGCTCAAGGTCTACATTTGTGCTGCCTCGAGATTCACTGGAGAATTTTCCAGTTTTTCAAGCTGACCATTTTTATATTTAAGATGGTGCTAACTGGATGGAAAATATAGATGCCTAAAATAAATGCCTACTTGCTTGTGAGGAATAAACTGTGTTAAAGAGCTGCCCAGATTTCGGCTCACATTTTCGCAACATTTTAATAAGCTGACATTTGATCTCACTGTAGAGTCAACTAATTTAATTTCCTGATGTTTATGAACACCGGAAAAAATTGTCCTGGTATCTATTTTGATTTATTTCAAAAGCAGGTGTCGCTACACTGTAACAGTTCTTAACTTTAAATCTATCTGCATGCTGAACGGAATTCCAATGAAACGGCTTTTTTAAAAAAGATAAAACATGAGGACTGGTTCGAATCTTTCAAACTACGAGAGGGACCACTTTCAGTCTCAGTAAGATACACGCACACAGCCCAACTAACATGCTCTAATTCATTTTTCCGAGTGTCTGTTACTTTGTATGTGGTTGAGAGTAATCTGTGCCGGATTGCAACTGGTGACCCCACTATAGTAAATACAGTTAGTTGCCTTGTTCCCTGCTCCATGGAGAAAATAACACGCCAGTTCCTTTTCTATGGATTTGACATGCAAATTAAAAGTAATTCTGTAATTACTGGTCAGATAAGAAGGTTGAAGAAGTAGTGGTTTTTTTAAGTATGTATGCACAAAAAGACATTTGAAAATTTCTAGGGTTTTGGTTTTGTTTTTTTTTTTTTTTTTGAGAGGGGGGATGATCTTACAGCTCTATCCAATTTACACTAAAATCCCCAATGTTTTAGCTCCTGTTAAACGATTTAGGAACTTGACGCCCAATTCAAATTCGTCCATTTTTCACCATCTGAACCAAACATTGAAGAACAGAAGGCAGAAAATGGATGTGTTTCAGGATATCTGTGTCCTGAGAAAACAAAAATAAAACTATGCCCCACACAGAAAGGTTTAGCCAGCAGGGGGAAAAAAGGCAAACCAAACCAAAACAACACTGTCTCCTACCACGTTTGGGCTTTTTTCTTTTTCTTTTTTTTGTTTTTTTTTTTTTTTGAGTCCCTCTGAAAGAGCTTTCCCTTTTACTTCCCCTTACGTTAAGATCACATTCACATTTTTAATGGAGCCTCTCCCGAACCTACAATTTTAATAGGCTCTTCCTTCCCATGGGCCCATGTAGAAGTAGGCTCTCACACACATTTTTGATTGATTGGTCTTTTATTTTTCTTCTTTTTCTTTCCTTTCCCTCCTTTTCTTTTCTTTTTTTCCTTTTTTTTTTTTTTTTTGCACAGACCTGGGAAAAGCCTGAACATGAATGTCCAGCTTAAAATTCCCAAGAAATTTTCAACACTCCAACACATGCCGTGCAGATTTTCGGCCATGTCTTAGGTTTCCTCTCTGTGATATGCAACCAAATGACAAATTTCCTGGCACCTTGCAAGTTTCCTCGGTGTTCTGACCCAGATCAGGGCCTTCTCACGTGGAAGAATACAAGTGAAAAATCTTTGGGGGAAAAAATAATTTCGTGACACTCCTTTGCAAATGGGGATTCGAGCCCACCTCCTGCACACAGGGAGTGAAAAGGGGGAAAATGTCTTCTCCTCGGATGAGTCCAGCTGAACGCTAGGTGGGGTTCCAGTTGCAAGGGTTTGTTCAAAAACTTCTTTGTGGCTTTCCTATTCCATTGACGCGTAAAAGAGAGACTCCTTAAGGCGAGATCTAAACTTTGACTACATAAACATTGGCAAAGGCACAAGAAACTAAATCCCTGTTGTTTGAGGGTAAAACTGAGCTATGGGAACTGCCTGTCAATCTTCCCCTTTGGGGGTCTGGCATCTGAGGGTGACCGGGGAATAAGGTTAGGAAAAGAAGCCAAGCTGATAAGGTGAAACTAAAATAAACTACAAACTTCCTGCTAAGTGACTAGCAAGGCTCAATTTGGGGGTCACTGGGAAGATACTGAAGGACATATTATGATCTGGACCTTGTCACCTTTGCATGGGATGAGGCTAGCAGAGGTTAAAACAGCCCCGGCACCTCTTAGGTTTTCTGAAGCCTGGCCCACAAACTTTTTTTTTCCTTTGGTGGGGGAGGGGTGGCGGTTCTTAGGATAATTTACCATCTCCTTGGCTAAACTGCTAAATTACTTTGGTTTGGGTAATCTAAGAATACTTTTGGAAGCCATGGCCAGCTGCACCAGGACACTGTCTTAGAAAAAACTGAATTAAGACTGCAGGAGGAATTTGGTTCTGCTTATGACACAGAGCTTGGCTTCTAACAACTTCGAAAAAACAAAAAACAACAACAAAAAAACCTTAGGGAGCAACTAGTCTACCAATTTCTTCCCCAGCTTCCCAGGAAGATTTCCACATTAAAAACCACCACCACCACCAAACCCAACCCGGCGATTTCTGCCTTTCAAAGGACTGTTGGTAAAGGTTACTCGCTACCTGCAAACATAGAAAGAAATGGAATCAAGTCCCCCAAGGATGACCTATAAGTTGGCTCTCGCGCCTATAAACAGTGGGAGGAATTAGATGGCAACTAAACCCCCAAACAGGTAGGTTCCCACAGAGTCTCCCGCGCCCCAAGCCCCTTTGCTTGGGTGTTTGTTTTTCACCTTTTAGGGAATCTCTGCAGCCCACCAGGAGCCAATCCCTCCAAACAATCTGCATTTTCTCACCCAAAATCTTCCATTACGCCAGAAACTTAAAAATAAGCCTCATTAAACAGCAATGCTTTGCAACTGCCCTATCTCACAGGTGTCGGTTTTTCAAAAGAGCCCAGTTCTTTAGAGATCTCTCTAACCCTCTGGGCCCAGAAATCAATGGGAAGCCACGAAGCTGCTCTCACAGTGAGGAAATCGCTTTAGTAAATAACAGAATTTCATTATTAATATAAATCAGAGGAATTTCTGTGATGTTTTCTACGACAGCCAACGTTTTACCTGCAGTCACGATGGTTTGATCTCTCTCCCAATATTATCTTTCCCTTGGAAAAAAAAAAAAAAAACAGCACCAGAAAGCACCAAAATATTTTCTTAATAAATGAATGGAGCCTGAGTGGGCCATCCATGTAGTTACAGGAATCTTAACAACACCGCCCAAGGAAGAAAAACCCAACACACACACCCCAGATTTCTAGTAAATAACCCCCGTGCAAAGTCACTAGATTACAATATTCCCTGTCCTCAGAACTATTTCTCCTGGCCAACACTTTTTCCAAGGCAGTCATCCTCCCACAAGTAATTCAAGACTTGTTGAATAGCACTGAAGAGACAGGTCATATTTGTCATACTCTTGGTTTCATGAGAAACAGAAAAATTCCCAGGTTTATTTGAGGGTGTTGCTGGTGTTTCGGCTTCACTGAAGCAAAATTGAAATGTGAACACTGTTAAGACTGATCAAAGAATCCTGTTTTCTTGAACTTGTTCCAATGAAGTTATCGGTGTGGCTGTCCGGCAGAGCCGGGTGTTTCTTTGTATGCACGCACGCACACACTCCAACACACGCAAACACACACCAGCACGGCCCACAGCCTGGGGAGTCGCTTGGCTACTGTACGTGGGGCCCACAAACTTTTCCAGCTTCCACTCTGGGCTGAAGTCATACAATGTGAAGAACGCGCCTACACCCAGAGCACCAGCCAGATTGGACCAAGGAGGCTCCATAGTTCACTTGCCACAGTTGAAGGCCATTTCAAGACATAAGAAAAAGGAACCACGCTGTTTGAGTCAGGGTTTGTCTTCCAAAAATTTAACCACCTTTTTTTACATACGTAAGAACAAAAATAATAAAGCCCCTAAACAGGGGAAAACACCAACAACGACCACAACAAAACCCCAGCAACTCTTTGAAGCGTTTGCCATGCATCGGGAGAAAACCTGAGATGGCTAAATCCACTTCAGAAAGGGTGGTGACTTTTTAAAGGTGACTTGGAGACAGGTCACAAACTCTGGGTTCCACGGATCTGCCAACTGCTCCCGGATAAAAGGAGCTGACGTGTGTAAGGCCCTCCTGTAAGGCAGACCTCGAGGAGGATTAGTTGTGTACTAATATTATTACAACACACTAAATCCTGTAACCCTGTTACAAAATCTACCCTCTGGGCAGCTTCTCCCAAACTTATTGTTCAACCATGTGAAAACGGTCATAACCTAAAGCCATTACTACCCCCGAAAAAGAGGGGGTGGGGAGAGGTGAGCGAGGGCCTGGCAGGGGAGGGCTTCCTACCGGGCCCCTCACTTGACTGCTTCTTAGGACAATGAACCAGATTTCGGGGGTAAAAAGAAAGAAAGTAAAAGAAAGAGAGGGAGAAAAAAAGAAGGGAAACTTGTTTCAGTTACTTAATTAACTTACTTCCAAGCTCAAATAAACTAAAAAAAAAAGGTCCTAATAAATAATAATAGAAAGGGGCAGTGAACCCCTTTTATGCCCTCGCTTTATGAGAAGCCTTAACTACTAAAAATTTAGGATTCCGAAGGCGACAGAAGACAAGGCAAAGATCAGGCTAGCATCGCTTCTCCGCGAAGCCCGAGTCCTTTTTTTTTTTTTTTTTTGGGAAAATGGGTAAAAGCAGTACAAATTTACAAACAAACTGAAACACTCTCTCTTCTCCTGTCTGCTTGGTGTTCCCTACGTTCCTACCGCTAATTTGCACGGCAGCCCGGAGGGTCTCACCTGATACTTTAGGGAAGATGAGTTTGGGGTTAAGCACCCAGAAACCAGCCGAGAAAACCCGCAAAAATATTCGCAGCTGCCGCCGCGGCCTGAGGTCATTTCACCTCGATGTACCTCGCGGACCCGGCGCGGCTGGGGACGGACAGGGGAGGTCAGGGGCTCTGCTCAGGGGACGGAGAACTCCCAGAGACACTGGGTAGGGAAGGCTCGGCGCCCGAGACAGAACTGGGGCGAGGGGGACAAACAGAGGAAACGGTTCTCCAGACCGGCCTCCGTGCGCCCCAGGTTCTTACGGGGACCCCCACGACGCGGGCTCCCCGTCCCGACAGCCAGCCTGGGTGAAGGCAGCCGGAGTCCCCTGGCTTCTCCGCGCGGGTCGCTGCGCTGCAGCTCCTCCGAGAAGCAGGCCTCTGGGGAAGGGACCGGCGGCGTGGGGCCCGGGCGGCCGCGGAGTTTCGCGGCCAGAGGTGCCGATCTGGGGGCAGCTTCTGAGCCCCGCCGAGGCCCAGCTCCCTTGCACACCCCGCAAAATGCCGCTCGGGCGTGGGCACCCCGAGAGGCGCCCGGAGCCCCGGAGGCCGCCCGGGGCTGCCCCTCGTCTCGCCCACGCCGTGCCCGGGAGCGGAGCCCGGGCGTCGCTCCGTCGCCTCCGGCGCGCGGCCTGGGAGCTCGGAGGCCCCTAAAGTGAAACGTCTTCA
>PVKM010035545.1:0-15134 GCA_004027735.1 Carollia perspicillata | reverse complement strand
CTAATCAACTTATCTTTCAAAAACAACAAAATAAACAATCAATATATCCTCGAGTGAGGATTAAAAAATAATAAAATTAAAGTCTTTTATAACACATCATTCATTCATCCCGTTACTTGCTATAAAATGTTTATAGCTAAAGCAATAAACGAACTTAGTACAATATAATTGCTTTAACAAAGATAATGACTAAAATTAGACTAAATTTCGACTGTTGCAGAGGACACAAAACTTTACTAATTTCAAAACTATGTCTATTTCCACTTTAAATTGAAGCTCTTAGGAAATGTTCCGGGAGGTTCCCGGAACAGAGGAGGTTCCGGGCTGGTATTTAAACAAAAAGGCAGGCCACCATGTAGGACAGGGACAGTGTGAGATCATGTGGGAAGAAAAGGAGTGAAAGATTCTTGGTGGTGGACCATGAAGAGGTGCCATGTGGTTTTGGATTAAGGACTGGATGGAGATCAGTGCGAAACCGCTGACAGTGCTGGGAATTGCGGGACACCTGCCCAGCCGTCTCCCACCCAGCCCAGCAGCACGGATTACTGAGAGGAATTGGGAGAAGTGAGCTGCACACTTCTGTTTTTTTTTTTTCTGGAGGGCAGTACTTCTGATTGGCATGTTCTGAGACTAGCCTGATTGGGCAAAGGCGAGGAGGGCAGGACTGTGTGTTTGTGGGTGTATCTTCATTTCTAAAGGGAATGAGATTTAATGGTAGAATTCTGCCGTTATTCTAAATCTGTGTAACTTTTCATTAAAATTGTTCCTTTCCTTTTCGCCAAACTCTGGCATTGAGAGCCACAGATCCTAACATGGTGGCAGGCAAAGAACCATTGTACAAAAAGACCACAGGGAAAGGATTGGGTTGTTTCTGTAACATCAAGACTGACTTTTTTTTTAAGAGAAGGAAAAGGAGGGAAAGAAATGTCAATGTGTGATTGCTTCTCATGTGCCCTACTGGGGACCTGGCCTGCAACCCAGGCATGTGCCTAGACTGGGAATTGAACCAGTGACCCTTTGGTTTGTAGGACAGTGCTCATTCCACAGAGCCACACCAGCCAGGGTAAGACTGTCTTTAAATATATATATATTATAGCCAGCTATGGTAAAATAAACTATCTATGTTTCCAGGTTCATTAACCAAGGTAACAGAGAACTATTAAATTCCTAGATAACAACATTTATGTAAAAAGAATACATAAGTGAAGCAAATACATGGACCTTAATATTTGTGTACCTTTACTGCTCCGAGGCAGGAGATGGTCAGGAAGAGGACACTCCAGAGATGCCCCAGGGCTAAGATAAAGGACAAGGATACAAGACAGAGGTCCCGTTCTAAGACCAGTTGTTTCTGCTTTCTGGAAAAGCGTGGAATCATAAATGCACCTGAGCAGAAGATGCTACATGATCCCTGCTTCATTATAATAGCATTATAATAAATTAAAGTTGTGGGACCCCCTTCCCCAGCAATCAATCAAGGAAAATCATGGGGAACCAAATGCACAGTAGCTTTAAAGTAATATAACTACTTGTATATGCACAATAAGACCCTGCCCAATCTAGCCAGGAAATATCTGTCCTATAAGAGTAGAATCCCTCCAGCCCCTGATGTCAATCTCTGCTCAGAGTTGACCTGCTCCCATGTTCTGTGGAGTGTACTATTGCTTAATATATCTGCTCTCTCTGTTTCTGCTATGAACTCTGTATTTGGTTCAATTCTTTGTCCGTGATCACCAAGAACCTGGTTACCTGTGCCCATCTGTGACAGTTCTGTTCATATTCTATTCTTTTAAAAAGGAGGCTTAAATTTTATCACTTTAAAATTCCCTGAAAGATCCAAAACATATTTCATACAGCCATAGTTGCTAAGTATTAATAAAGTCAATATTAGGCAAACAAAGTTTGTGCCTAAAATGTACTTAATATAACTATCCCAAGCCTACCCATTTTTACTGAGTCATTCTTTATTAGTTCACTAAGGACATATTAATTCTATAAAAACACTGTTATTCTACAAATACGGCACATCTTTATGTGCCACGCATAATTTACAATATTAAAGATATGATAGTGAACAAGAATAACAAAGTTCCTACCCTTACTAAACTTACAGTCTATGGAGGAGGACACAGAGAAATAAGCAGATAGAGAACAGAAGGAGGAGGTCAGGGCAGACACCTCACAAACCTGAAGGATATGAGGATGAGAACCATGTGAAAATACGGGGAAGAGCACTGCAGTGCAATTATAGGAAACTTCAAATGTGAACGCTCAGAGGTGGGCTCTGAATATTCAAGAAATAGCTTGAGGGAACATGCAGCAAGCTAAGTAAAGGGAAGGAGGTGGGAGATAAATTCAGAAAAGTAGGCAGCAGGGTATGTTATACAAACTCGTAAATCATGTTAAACTAAATTTTACACTAAATATAAAGGAAAATGACATATTCTGATCTATCTCTTTAAAAGATCATTCTAAAAATCAAGGAGAATAAATTTAAGGAAGAGGGTGGATCAAGAGTTCTATTTCTTTCTACTTATTACGTTTGAAACCCTTACTAGACACCCAAGAGAAAATACTGCAACTCAGTGTAGAAGTTGGTACTGGAAATATGTATTTGGAAGGTCATCTGTACATTGAAGACTTACAGCAAGGGAACCCAATGCTATATCTATCACATAGGAAAAAAGTTTAGACCCCCCAGAATTCATAGGTGTACTGCATGGAGCAGTCAATGAAGTAGAATGAAAAACAGGAGAAAATACTACCTTAGAAGCCAAGTAAAAAGAGTGTTCAGAAAAAAGGAGTAACCATTTATGTCAAAAGTGGCTAAAAGGTTAACATGAAAGCAGAAAACTGGTATTTGGATATGGCAACTGTAGGATGCTGGTGACTCTTACAAGAATTATTTCAGTAGAATGGTTGTGACAAAAGCCTGATTACAGTGAATTAAAGTGGGGCTGGGAGACAGGAGGGAAGGACTAAGAAGAAGTTAGTTAAAAAAGAAGTGAGATTCCCAGTTATAGCAGAATAAAGAGATCTCCCCCTAAACAACTATAAAAAGTACTACACTGTAGAAAATAATCATTTCAGAGCTCTGGAAATCATTCAAATCCAACAAGTCAAGAAGCATTTATTCATGAAAAGCTGTTAGATACTATAGTTGGGACAGTAGGGGCAGTGGCCTTTTTGCGAGGGAATTCTACTATCCCCCACTATCACCAGCCAGCTCAGACAGTCACATAGTTTTTACCAAGGCAGGATTGATCTTGAAAACCAGGAATTCTGCTTCTACAGGGGGCTACCATCACTTTTTAGAACAGAGAGCAAAAACCCACGTCCAGTCGCACTGGCAGAAAAATAGCAAATTTGACAGTAAACAAAGTGAAACAGCCCACAACTCTGCTACCCTGAGACTACAGTCCCAGCTGGGGAAAATGATAGACTGGCAGAACATTAAGAAGTTTAACAGAGAGACCCTGGAAATAAGAGAGGCACAGAGAAGCTAAATAAACTCTCCACATATCCCTGGTTGAGAAGCTGTACACAAACACAGGGGAGACCTAAGACTGCCTCCAAGAAAGCTGAGGCCAACTTAAAAACTACCCAGATTGTGAATGTACTCTACTACGTATGTAGAGAATGATTAAAAAATGGTGGAAGCTTTATAAAATCAAGATCCCCAGCTGATCACTAAGCTATGCAGAAAAGAATAAACCCCTAAAATCAGGCTAAAAAACCTGAAAATTAGAATAAAAAATTTAACACTGAATTCAGGGTCTTTGAACTGTGGAGGAGTAAGATTCTATAGGTTGGCTATAGGTAAGTCACAAAAAATAAAGAAAAACCCTAAAACAATAACCTTCAGGAGGATTAAAACAATCAAATCTACAGTCACTAAAACAGTTTACTTAAAATGTCCAACTGTCCAAAAACATTTTGAGACATGCAAGCAATAGTTTTTTTTTTTACAGTACTCAATAGTAACTGACTCTGGGTAGACACAGGTGTTGGACTTCGCAGACAAAGAGTACAAAGCAGCTATTAGGTTCAGGAACATAAAAGCTGTAAAACTCCTGAAGAAAACATAGGGAGGTAAGCTTCTTGACAATGGTCTTTGCAATGATGTTTTATATTTGACACCAAAAGCAAAGGTGTCAAAGAAAAAATTAAGTGCTACTATACCAAATTAAAAAGGTTTTGCACATTAAAGAACACCAACAACAAAATTAAAAGGCAACCAAGTAAATGGGAGAAAATATTTGCAAATCATGTCTGATAAGGGGTTAATATGCAAAATATGTAAAGAATTCATATAGCTCAATAGCAAAAAGAAAAAAAGCCTCCACAAACAAGTCACTTAAAAAAGGGGCAAAGGATGTGAGTAGACATTTTTCCAAAGAATACATGCAAATGACCGACAGGTACATGAAAAAGTGCTCAACATCACTAATGATCAGGGAACTGCAACTCAGAACCACAACGACATAGCACATCACAGCCGTTAGACTGGCTCTCATAAACAAACCAACCAACCAACCAAAAAAAAAAACAAAACCCACCCCCAAAACAAGAGGTAACATGTTGACGAGGATGTAGAGAAGAGAGAATCCCTGTGCACTGTTAGTAGGAATGTAAACTGAAGATTCCTCAAAATATTAAGACTAGAACTACCATTTGATCTAGCAATGACACTTCTGGGTATATATATAAAAAGAATGAAGCTACTTTCTTGAAGAGATACTTGAACTCCCATGTTCATGCAGCATTATTCCCAATAGCCAAAACATGGATACAACCTAAGTGTCCATCAACAGATGTCTGGATAGAGAACCTGTGATGTGATGTGATGTGCAGTCATGTGCTGTGCTGCTTAATGACAGGATATATTCGTGATTTTGTCACTGTGGGAACATCATACAGTTTACTTACACAAACCTAGATAATATAGCCTACTACTCTAATTGTATGTATTATATTTTTATATTACTGTCAAAGCAGTTTGTTTATTCCAGTATCACCATAAACACTTGAGCAATGCACTGTGCTACAGCGTCACTAGAAATTTTTCAGCTCCTTTATAATTTTATGGGATGGAACCACCATCATATAGATGGTCCCTCACTGACCAAAAGGTCATTATGCTGTGCATTATGATTGTGTGTGTGTGTGACAATTATTCAGCCACGAGAATTTAGGACATCCTGCCATTTGCAACAACATGGATGAATCATGAAGTTATTACAATAAATGAAGTCAGTCAGAGAAGAACAAATACTATATTGTATATAAACTCTCTGTGGAATCTAAAGAAGCTGAACTCCTACAAAGTACAAGGGTAGTTACCAGGGGCTGAGGGCAGGGGACAAGAGGAAATGTTGGTCAAAGAGTACACACTTTCGATTATATCATGAATAAGTTCTGACGATCTCATATACAGTGTGGTGACTACAGTTAATAATGCTGTATTTTGTATTTGAAAGTTGCTAAGAAAGTAGGTCTTAAATATTCTCATCACAAATAAGAAAGGGTAACTGTAAGATGTGACATGTTAGCTAATGCTATGGTGGCGATTATTTTGCAATATACAAATACATCAAATCAACATGTGGCACACCCTAAACTCAAACAATATTATGTGCCAGTTATATTACTAAATTGTTTTTAATATAGAATACAATTATGTTCAAATACTTGAAATCCTATGTTAAAAATTAAAGAAAAATACAATAACAATTATATAACAAATAGGAAATTTCAACAAAGAAATACTAACTTTTAAGACCTGGAAATACTACAGTTGAGAACTATAATAACAAAAGAAGATGATTCACTATGAGCTTAAGATAAGATTTGAGATGGCATTTTTAAAAAGATCTCTGAACTTGAAAATAAAGAAATACAAATTATCTAACTGAAAGAACAAAGAGGGGGGAAAAAAGACTACAGAAAAATGAATAGGGCCTCAACAGACCTGCTGTTGGATAATCACATTTACCAACATATATATAAAGGCAGTGTCAGACAAAAAGAGGAAAAATAAAAATGAGAAAAAATATTTGAAAAATTGCTGAAAATATGACAGAAAAACACTAACCTATTGAACCATACAGTTGAATAACCCCCCACCCCCAAAATGGATAAACACAAAGAGATTTACATCTAGGTATATCACATTTGAACTGAAGCCACAAAGAAAAAATCATAAAAGCAGTAACAACAACAAAAAATATTCATTTCATACATGGGAAAAACAATACAATTAACCCCTAACTAATTATCAGACTAAGTGAGGTCAAAGGCAATAAAAATATTCAAAATGCTAGAAGAAAAAAAATAACCCTTTCAATCAAGAATACCATATACAGAAAAATTATTCTCCAAATATGAAATAAAATATAAAGACATTTCCAGCTTTTAAAAAAGATGGAGAATATTCTACAGTAGAAGACCTGTCTTTAAGAAATATTAAAGCAAGTCTATCATTCTCTAAGGAAATGACACCAGAAGGTAATTCAAATCCTCAATAAGAAAATGTAAAAGGCTATATATATTTTCTTTCCTCCTCTTAATTTCATCAAAACATAAATTGTGTAAAGCAATTATGGTACCAGTATATTATTAGCTTTATAATATAAATAGATCTTATATATGATAATAGTAGCAGGAAGGACAGAACAAAAATGAATCTATACTGGAGAATAGGTGCTATATTTTCCGGGAATTAAGTGAGTATAACCTAAAGCAGACTGTGATAAACTGAAATGCATATTGTAATTCCTAAAGTAGCTGCTAAAAAAATAAACTTTTTAGTATTAAAAATTGACACTGGCTGAATCCAGTGTGGCTCAGCTGACTGGGCGTTGTCCCACAAAGTGAAAGGTCACCGGTCTCATTCCCAGTCAGGGCACATGCCTGGGTTGCGCAGGTTTGGTCCCTGGTCAGGCGCCTAGGAGAGGCAACAGATTAGTGCTTCTCTTTCAACATCAACATTTCCCTCTCTCTCTCCTTCCCTTCCCCTCTCTTCTAAAAATAAATAAATAAAATGTTAAAAATAAATAAATCAACGTTGGGACTAAAATGGTACTAAAAAAAGATTTGTTCAACATAAAGGAAGGCAATAAATGAGAACACAGCAACAAAAACAACTTGAGAAAGAAAGGAAAAAATGAGCAACGTGGAACAGGGAATTCCAATCATTTCAGAGACTATACAAAATGTGATTAAGAATACATACAAAGGCAGAGATCGTCAGAATGAATAAGAAGGGAAGCACCAACTACATTCTATCAACAGTTGGTATTCTTTAGATTCAAAGACACAAATAGCTTAAAAGTAAGAGGCTGAAAAAAGATATGACACAAACAGCAACCAAGAGATCTGCAGCGACAATGTTATTAGCAAGCAAAATTCAAGAGAGATAAAGATACCCCCCATTCTCCTATAGGATAAAGTTTAATTACTTCATGATCTAACTTATCCATATTAATTTAATCTTATCTTCTCTTCATGACCAATATGATCATAACTAGATCCCAATTCTCATTCTTTCTGAAGATACTGTTTCAATCCCAACTCTAAGCCACTGATCACACTTAGACAATGCTCCCTCCCACCTACACATACTCTACTCATCCTGTAAGTTCCTATTTAACTCCCGTCTCTTTCACACCACCATCCCCAGCTGTTCCAACTCACACTAATCTTTTCTGATCTCTGTATTCCTATAGTAGCTACAGATATTTTGGAATTTACCATACAAGGGAGCCCCCCCAAAAACCTGGAATTTATTTATTAAAACTGTATATTTATTCTTACATGTTTAAACTTCAGTCATCTTCAAAGTATTCTCCATTTAACGCAATACATCTATTGAGCCTTTTTCCACTACTCAAAACAGTTTTTGAATTTGCAGATTTTAATGCCTTTCAGTGCTTCTTCCATTTTCACCTCTTCCATATTGGCAAAACATTTCCCTTTGAGGACTTTTTCACAGGGGTGAAAAAAAAAGTCTCGGGGCAAGATCTGAAGAACAAGGAGGGTGGGGCATGGGGTCATGCCATTTTTGGTCAAAAATTGCTTAACACTCAGAATAGTGTGGGCAGGTGCAATCGTAAATCGCCCATCACCACATGGGAAAATGGGGTGGGTCTTCAAAAAAATTCACTGAAGCCAAATACAGCCTCTCACAACAGTGCCAGATGGTAGGTACACTGATACAGATGGATTCCTAAACACTCATTTTTGTCATTGCTTCTACGTTAAAACTTGCTGTAAACCATTATTTTACAATCTGCGAGTCCCAGCCAATCAACCCTGAGAAGAGAGTGGGGATGGAGACTAGAACAGAATAACAGAACTTTAAACATAGTAAAAGTAAGGATTTTTTCATTAAACTTGTTTTATTTTTTCATACACTGGGCTGCAATGTAAAATGTGTTTCTTTTATCACAGGATCATGGTTAAATACTTGAATCTACTGTAGTAAACAACCTCTCAATAAAAGCAATTTTTTCCAATATAAAAAGATAAAATACATGCAAACTAGATTCTTATCATTCTGCTCTAAAAAAACTCAAAATGACTACTCAAGATAAAATAAATATCACATCAGTACGAGAAAACCTGAGGGGCACCTTTTTGAAAAAAAAAATTATTCTTTTGTTTTAACCAATAGCCATTAATATATATCTACCTCTATACCAGACATGGAGGCTTTTGTTCACTTGACATCATTTGACATCTCACACTTTTAAAAAAAGGCGGGGGGCGATTTCATCTAGAAGCTAAAAGCATGGAGTCAAGGGATTGCCAGAAGGGTGCTTTATGTATCCTAAGGTAAAGTTCAATAAAGGAAAAGTGAACTTTCAGATGAAGTAAGTAAGCTTAATATGTGGGCATACAGTTAGGCAGCACATGGCTATGATATGTTATTCTTCACCAAATTCTATTCTACCAGGAGATCTTTTCCCCCCACTATAAAAGTTCCATTTTCATTTAATCTAGCAAAACAGGATTCACTTCAAAAATTTGGCTTCAACAGTCTTCCCAAAATACATATTCCTCAAATAATGAGAATTATCGAACATTCCAGCATCAATCCCTAGTAATCACACTAGGACTGAAAGTGTTTAATCTAAGTCTGATTCCACAGTAAATTCAGATGTCCAGCAAAACCCTACATTAGTTGGCTAGAATATCACCATTCTATGTGTATAAAATATATTTTGAAGCCAATTATCTGTCAGAGCCAGACTTTGAGAATACAAAAATTCATAGCCCTTAAAAGTTTCATATTCTAATGGGTAAGCAAATCCAACTATTACCAATACAATGTGAAAAGTCTAGAACACTGAGAAAATGCTACAGGTAAATGGGGGCAAGATATAAAAAAAAATTGCATGTTACTTTGAAAAATTCTGGATAGGGATTAGGTAAAAAGTCTTAAATACAGAGCTAGAAAGTTTGAATATTACAAGCCACTGATGTATGCTAAGCAGGAGACTTGTTTTGAGTATGAAAAAAAGGAGGGGAGAAGAAACTGAAAATGAAAGGAAGAGAATGCCTCTGAGCAACAGAAAACAGTTATTTGATCACCTACTGCTACTGGTTTGGTAACTGAAAAGAGGGGAATGACAACTATCAAGCTTCTGACTCATCTCACTTACTGACATGGCAGTAGAGTTTACTGGCCTGGGAAGCTGTTTTGGAAGCAGGAAGGAATTAGTTTAGTTTGGGACACATTCAGTTTGAAATAACCGAGGGATAAATAAGTGAAAAGGTCGAGAAAGCAATCTGATATGTTGATCCTATCCTCCAGCAAGAGGTCTGGAAGGTTTAAAGCCACAGGAGTAGGTAAAATGTCTATACAATAAGAAAAGTGGCCAGGTGCTCCAGCAGAAGAAAAATCTATAAAGGACTCTAAAAATAAACTGTAACGTGAGGGTTGGGGGGACTAATCACTCTATATAGCAATGGATTACAATCCAACTAAAATCTCAGGCTGCTACAGAAAATACACCTATATGCTATAACTTAAGCTTTCCACACAAAAAGAGGCCCAGTTGGTTACTCTTTGAAATACTTTCTCCAATTGCCTTCTAGAACAATAAATTCTTCGGTTATCCTCCTTCCTCCCTGATCAAATTCATGGTTTTATTTTTTGCTAGTTCTTCCTAATCTCGAAATTTTATATTCCCAGTCCAGATCTCTCCTATGTATACCAAAGTCTTTTAGTCAACTGCCTAGTTAATAATTCTTCTGCATCCAATATGTATCTCATGAGCAAAATTCCCCATCTTCCTTAAATCTGCTCCACCCAAGACTTTCCTGTCTCAACTGTTGACAATTCTTTCAGTTGTACAGGCCAAAAATTTAAGTCTTTATTCTTCTACCTCTCTGACTTCACGTTTGATCTGTCAAGAAGTCCTGTCAGCTCCACCTTCAAAATACAGGGTCTAGCAGAAGTAACGCTTGCTTGCGTATGGTTGGTAGGGTAATAATATGGGTGCAATAATTTATTGTTTTAATTTGAACACTTCACCTAACTGCCATATGGTGTGCTTGAGTGTGATATTGTTATGTTACAGAATTACATGCTTATGATTTTATAATAAAAGATTTTATAATAAAAAAGGGGTGTTATTTGTGCTGGACCCTGTATATCCAATATCCCATCGATTGCACTCTTGGGCATTTATCCCATAGAAATAGAAATTTATGTTCACACAAAAACCTGTAGATGAATGTTCATAACAACTTTAATTCAGAATAGTTAGTATCAGATGTCAATGGGTAAATGGATAAACCATGGCACAGCAGTCCCTCGCCTTATCTGGGAGGGGATGGGATATGTTTCAACACCACCAAAGAATGCCTGAAACCAAGGATAATACCAAATCCTTTATATACTATGTTTTTTCCTATACATACATACATACATACATACATACCTACCTACCTACCTACCTATCTACGGTAAGGTTTAATTTATAAACTAGGCATGGCGAGATATTAACAATAACCAATTATAAAACCGAACAATTGTAACAACATACTATAATAAAAGTTATGTGAATGTGGTATATGACCCACTGCCCACCACTTTCTCTATCTCTCTGACAAATGATCTGATAACCTAGACTAAGTGACTAATGGGCAAAAAGCATACACACTGTGGATATGCTGGACAAAGGAAAGATTCATGTCCAAGACAAGACTGAGCAGGACAGCAAAAGATTTCACCACAACACTCAGAGGTTAATTTAAAATTTATGAATTGTTTTTTTCTGGAATTTTCCATTTAATATTTTCAAACCATGGTTGAATGCAGGTAACTGAAATCATGGAAAGTGAAACTAAGTACACACAAATACAAATACATACACACAAAAGAGTATGTGTAAGTATATCTGGGAAATCTGAGTAAGACTGGTGAGTAGGATTAATGTTGGTATCCTCATTGATACTGTACTCTAGTTTTGCAAAATGTCATCACTGAGGGAAATTGGGTAATGGATACATGGGCTCTCTATTATTTCTTACAATTGCATGTGTATCTATAATTATCTCAATATAAAAAACTGTGTGCGCATGTCAGGATCTGATCATTTCTTACCACCTCCCAAATGCAAGTCTTTTAGGAGTCTTTTGCCTAAATACTAAATAACTTCCTAAATGGTCTCTCAGCTTGCCCCTGCTCACCTTTTATTCTAGGCCCAACAAAGCAGGCTGAGTGATCCTACATTTTTCAGTGTAAGAGATCATGATGTTTCTTTGCTTAAAACCTCCACTGGCTCCCCACTTTGGACAAAGTTAAAAAGGCTTCTGTCAACTGCTCTACCCACCGCCAACCCCCAATCTCCTTCCTCAGCTAACCTCTCTACTTGCCGCTCCCTCAATCCTTTACCATACGAACTATCCAGCGGTTCCTCTACTTTGGGCACCCCTGTCAGGGCTGCTACATTTGCTATGCCCTCCATCTGGAATCACCTTCTAAATATCTGAATCTACTCCCCCTCATCTATTTCAGGTGTTTCCTCAAATGTCGCATTGTCATTTGTCACACCTCAACAGTCACTTCCAGTATTCCCCCTCCTTTATGTTTTTCCTACAGGGCAACAAATTACCTAACATATTGTCTCAATTTTCCATATTTGTCCACCTTTCCCTATTAAATTTAAGCTTAAAATGACATAGATTTCACTATTTTCCGTCCATTGTTTGTAACCCCAGAACAAAGCCCAGCCCATAGGAAGTACTCAATAATCAACTGCTGAATGAATATTTGGACCGATGACATATTACCCCTACTGACAAAAAAAGGTGTATTACAATGATGCATTTCATTGTAAGAATTATCACTACCAGTAAGAAAAATGAAGGTGGAACTAGAGACCAGTTCCTAAATCATGAAGTTCCACCTTTCTCAACAATCATAAGACTATTTTCCCATTTGGGAGAATAAAGCCATTCATGATGTACTACTTTCACTCAAACCACTCTCCAACCAATCACTGAAGATTAAGAACTGGACAAGGGCCCTATATTCACAGGGCAGTGATGCAGATCTGGACATACGACACTTCAGCCAGGCTCTAGCAGCCCACCCAAAAGTACGTATAAAAGCATCCATCTCTTCTTCACTGTCCTTCACTGTCAGTGCATTAAAACTGTGATACGAAAACAAAAATCTCCCTCTAATTCTTCCAAACCTGAGGTAACTTTGCTTAAAACAAAATAAAACAATCTTTGCCTTCATTCAACATCTTAATTGGCTACTTAGTATCTCTGAATTCTTTCACTGACATACACGCTTAAGTATGTCAATGAAAGAACACAGGAAGATACAATTAATTACCTTAATAAAGCTTTGCAAGACAAAGTAATGTGAAAAAATTTACCAATGCAATGTCCTCATGACTAACTCCCTCCTGTCCCCCACACAAATACCCAACTTTTCCTACAAAATATGAAAGCATCACCAAAAGTCAAATAGTGGCAATAGCCAGATAAAAATTTTCCTCAATAAACCCTAAGTTCCACTTAATTATCTAGCCCAAACGTGACTATGAATACAACCATTCAGGGTCTCTAGGACTTTATGCAGCCATAGCCTTAAATAGAATCTGGAAGAAGATATTTGAGTATACAAATCATGAACTCCCACATCTGATAACAAAATACATGACCTGCTTAACATTTCATATTCCAAACATTTGTCTTGTCATCCTAAATGGATAGTTAACCTGAATGCACAGATTGTGTTGGATCCCTTCTTGTGACCTACACATCTAATTTAGTCCTTTACACATAGTATATGTAGACTGAGTTGGCCAGTCTTAGTTTACAACTCATCCTGTACATTAAAAAAGTCAATGGAAGTTTGTTAAGCGAAAGGGTAAGGTAAAAGGGCTTATGCAAACAAATCTTGCTAGATTATCCCAAACTAAAGATGACAATCTAATTTGAAGGGAGAAGGTCCCTGCCATTTGGAAATTGCTTCAGCTATTTTATGTAAGTTCTTTAACATGATTCTGAGAAAAAGACTTACAAGTATTAAATATTTCCTCCTACATCTTACCAACAGAGAACAAATTCAGAGAGATGAAACAACTTGTGCAATATAATAAGGGGCTCTAATTCAATATTTATCTTCTGAGCATTAGGAAAATGAAAAACTAGTAATGGGAGAAAAAAAGACACAGACAAGTACCTTCAGATATTATAATCATGAAGAACATTAAAGAACCAGAAGAGACTAGTTTGGGGTTAACAGTGAAGTCTTTTTCAAATAATTTACATAAAATGGAAAGTATACCCCAGAATTTAGTAATTACTATATCCACCACCACTCTTTAACTGGTTGAGGGATCTTTTCTCTTAGGGTGACCATAACCTAGCCTAATATATGAACTCTGAACATGAGTTAAAATTGACATAATGGAAAGGTGTCAAAATAATCAAGCACCAGTAGAGAATACTCTGTAAATGAATTTAAAAAAAAGTTCCACATAACATAAAAAAATACTTAGAAGTTTATTTAATAAAAGTGTAACACTTATACATTGAAAAGTATAAAACAAAACAAATTATGAAAGATCTAAATAAAGAGAAAGATATTCCAAAACCATAGATTAGAAGACTTAATGTCAAGATGGCAATGTTCCCAAAACTGATCTACACACTCAATGCAATCCTATCAATATACCGGTTGCCTTTTTTTAAAAAAGACCGTGACAAGTTGACCCTAAAATTCAAACAGAAATGCAAGGGATTCAGAATAGCCAAAATAATCTTGATGTTGAAGAAAAAAAAAAAAAGGTAGAGCACTTACACTGACATGTGCCATACCTTATTACCAAAGCTAAAGTAATCAAGTCACTGTGGACTGGATGACGTAAAGATAGACATGGAGATCAATGGAACAGAACTGATAGTCCAAAAACGCTTACATTTATAGCCGATATATTTTTGGTGAGGGTAATAAAACAATTCAATAAAAATAATCGTTTCAACAAACAGAGCTTGGATATATGGATATCTACCTGCAAAAGAACCTTGAAACCTTTATACCAGACACACAAATTAATTCCAAAGAGACCACAGACCTAAAAGTAAAGGCTTAAACTATGGAACTCTTGAAAGAAATGGTAGGAGTAAATATTTGTACCTTGAGTTAGACAAAGATTTTTAGATATAACACCAACAGCACAAACAACAAAAGAAAAACAGATAAACTGGACTTCATCAAAACAAAAAACATTTGATCTTCAAAGGGTACTATCAACAAAGTAGAAAGAACCCACAGACCGGAGAAAACATAATATATATCTGATAGGGATCTGTATCCAAAATAAGTAACTTGACTCAACAATAAAAAGACAAATCAATTTAAAAAATAATCAAAGCAGTAACTTCTGGTGTCACAACAAGCAAAGAGCTGAACAAACTGCAAAATCAGTAACTCTTCTCAAATCCATCAGAGAAGTGAGGCTGCAGGGTAAACCACTGCCCTAATAACAAGAGACAGGCAGATACCCCGAATCACAGCTTACTAAAACAAAAGTCTAAGAGCTTTTTCCTGTGGAGCCAGTACTAGTACAAGAAAACTTAAATCTGTAACTGATGGAGGTTCA
>PVKM010035544.1:0-15142 GCA_004027735.1 Carollia perspicillata | reverse complement strand
AGTTTCTGGGAGTTGCCTATGGGGGTGAGGGGCTCCCTGAGAGCTTGAGAGCCTCTGATGGGACAGGAGCCCACCATTCTAGCGCCCCTACAACCTGAGGAGCTGGTCAGAACCGAAGGTCTGGCCGCAGTAAATGAAGGGGTGGAGGAGGTAAGGAAGGCCCACGAAAGGATGCACAGAAGCTGCAGGTAAGATCACAGGTCGAAGAGGCCGGGGTTGAGGGAACCAGAACAGACAGGCCTTGGAGGAGTGGGGGGCGATGGAGGGGGAGAACGTAAGTGTTGTAAAGAAGCCACGTGACCTTTGGTAAGGTGACACCACCAAGGAGAGGAGTGGGGAGAGTTAGTGGTGTGCTGGCCAGCTGCAGGTGTGGTTTGAGAAGGGGCATTTCCATCACCAAGAGGTCCCTGCTGGAGCAGCAGGGTCAGACAGGGAGAACGGAGACCCCTCATGCAGAGCCAGGATTAAACAGGCAACAGAATGAGCAAAACGTCAGAAACAGCAAGTCCTGGTGAGGACGTGCAGAAAAGAGAACCCGTCTGCACTCTTGGTTGGACTGTAAATTGGTACATCTACTTGAAAAACAGTACGGAGCTTCTTCAAAAATTAAAATAAAAAACTACCATGTCATCTAGCCATTCCCCTTGGGGCATCTATCTGAAGAAGTGAAAATACTACAAAATACAAAGGTCATATTTTACAGATCTAAAATAAATATTCCAAAAGTTTATATGGAACCAAAACAGACCCTGAATAGCATCAGCAATTTTGAGAAAGAAAAACACAGCCAGAGGTACCACAATACCTGATGTCAAACTGTACTACATGGACACTGTGACCAAAACAACCGGCACTGACATAAGAACAGGCAGACAGATGGATGGAACAGAATGGAGAGCCTGGAAATAAACCCATGTCTCTGTGGTCAATTAATACTTGACAAAGGGGGCAGGAGCATAGAAGGGAGTAAAAACAGTCTCTTCAGCCTGGCTGGTGTGGCTCAGTGGATTGAACACCAGCCTGTGAGCCAAAGGTTGCCTGTTCGATTCCCAGTCAGGGCACATGCCTGGGCTGTGGGCTGTGTGCCCTAACAACTCCCTAGTTGGAGGCATACAGGAGGCAACCAACTGATGTTTCCCTCCCTCTCTTTCTTTTTCCTTTCCTAGCTCTCTAAAAATAAATAAAATCTTTTTTAAAAGCTGGAATACACAGGGCACAAATAACTGGCTATGGGACCCCTTTAAGAAAACAGTCTCTTTGATAAATGGTTCTGGGAGAACTGGACTAATACATGCAAAAAATGAAACGAGACCACCAACTTATACCACACACAAGAATAAACTAAAATTAGAGGTAATACTTAAGTAAAAGTCACAAAACCATAAGAATCGTAGAAGAAAACACATGCAGTAAAATCTCAGACATCTCTCGTAGCAGTATCTTTGCTGATATGTCTCCTAGGGCAAGGGAAACAAAGGAAAAATAAGTGGGACTCCATCCAAGTAAGAAGTTTCTGCACAGCTAAAGAAACCACGCACAAAATGAAAAGGGAACCCTCTGTTTGGGAGAACATTTGCCAGTGATACATCAAATTAGCGGTTAATTTCCAAAATATATAAAGAACTTACACAACTCAACGGCAGGAAGACAAACAATTCAATTAAAATACGGGCAAATACCCTGAATAGACACTTCTCCAAAGAGGACATACAGATGGCCAATAGACATATTAAAAAATGATCAATGTCACTAATCATCGGAGAGGTGAAAACCAAAACCATAATGTGATACCTCCTCACACCTGCCAGAATGGCCACCATCAATAAATCAAACAACAAGTGCTGGGGAGGATGTGGAGAAAGGGGAACCCCTGCGCACTGTTGGTGGGAATGTAGACTGGTGCAGCCACTGTGGGAACCAGTATGGAGTTTCCTCAAAGAGATAAAAATAGAACTGCCTTTTGACTCAGTGATCTCACTTTTGGGGATAAATCCTACAAATTCTAAAACACTAATTCAAAAAGTATATATGCATCTCTATGTCTACAGCAGTGTTATTTACAATAGCCAAGATCTGGGAACAGCTCGAGTGCCCATCGGTAGGTGAGTGGATAAGAAAGCTGTGGTACATTCTGACAATGGAATAGCACACAGCTGTGAAAAAGGAGGAAATCTTACCTTTTGCGACGGTATGGATGGACCCTGGACATTATTACACTAAGTGAAGTAAGCCAGTCAGAGAAAGACAAATACTTCACGATCTCACTTACGTGTGGAATCTAATG
The DNA here is from genome assembly GCA_004027735.1 of Carollia perspicillata. Taxonomy (NCBI): domain Eukaryota; kingdom Metazoa; phylum Chordata; class Mammalia; order Chiroptera; family Phyllostomidae; genus Carollia; species Carollia perspicillata. The sequence goes on along the minus strand of PVKM010035544.1, from coordinate 12,858 downwards.
ATCAAAATATGATGAACAAAACAGAAACAAAGGCATGGACACATGGACCAGACTGACAGCTGTCAGAGGAGAGGGGGAAGGGGGCCGGATGAAAGGGGAAAGGAACAGTGAAAGGACATACAGGAAAGGGGGCAAGGGCTGAGTGGAAGGAGGCACAGTGGGGAATAAGGATATCTGTACTAGCGTGAACAATAAAAAAAGAAAATGAAAAACACTACACGCTGAGCTCGACAGGGGCCCTGGCTCTGCAGGGGCCTGGGAGGGGCAGGGGCCCCAGGTGCAGGCTGAGGTCCACCTGGACATCACGGTGCCTTCATCCCCCTGAGGCCCAAAGCAGTCAGTTCCACCTTGGAGGGGCGCACAGTCATGGGTAAGGGCTCTCATCATGTCTCAAAATTAGCTGTGATTAGTCCCACAGGCTTTCCTTGGTTTCAAAGAAAAAATGCTGAACTACGGGCTACCAGGTTACCACGGAACCTGAGTTCTCTATTATGACCTGGATCTGATGGCACCCAGAGTCACACAGAGGCCACACACAGGAAGATCACGGAGTCCATTAAAGTGGCAGGACCCTGCAGGCACAAGTCAGCCATATAAACAGTGGCCCAGTAGCCCTCGGTCTACAGTGGGTCCCTTTCTCAACCCAGACCCCAGGACTCACGGGGAGCTCCCTGGGCCCTGCTGACAGAGGAAGGGAGGCCGTGGCCTGGCTTGCAAGTCAGTTAGCCTGATGTTGACGCATGGCCAGGAAGTGGACCGCTGTAACAAGACAGCCCACCTGTGGTCAGTTGAGCAGGACAGTGGGTCAGGGAAACCGTCACCAGGGGCAGAGTTGGGAGCAGTTCACCTCATCATTCACTTTGCCCTGGTGACAAATGACCAGATACACAGGTGAATGCTGACTCATGGCTCTGGCCAATATTTTGTATCAAGAGTCAGTAACATGGAAGAAACATGATTGGTAATTCTTCACAGAATTTGAGAAAAGGTTTGTGGACAGCTCTTACTCCTGGGCAAAAATATACAAAGATATCTGGGTCTCCTGTGATGCTCATCACAGCTGGACTCAAAGGGTAGGATTTTGTCAATCAAGGGTATGAGGCGGCACATTCTGTAGAGGTTCTGTCATCTGTGAAACAGGAAACTAAAAGCTGCAAACACACACACACAAGGAAAAGCCTCCAACATACAGACAAAGAGTGGTGGTACCAGAGGGGAAGATGCATGGGGGCAGGGGGCAGAGGGCAAAAAGGGTCAAGTGCAAGATGAAGAAAGGACCGTGGGCTTTGGGTGGTGAGCAAATAATGGAGTATATTATGTTGTATTACAAAGTCATACATGTAAAACGTATATGATGTTATTAACCCTATTCACCTCCAAAATCTCACAATTACAAAAATTTTAAAAAGAAGCTCTGTCAGGCCCTGGCCAGGTGGCTCCATTGGATGGAGCGTGGCCCCATACATCAGAAGGTTGCAGGTTCAATTCCCGGTCAGGGCACATCCCTAGGTGGCGGGTTCAATCGCAAGTCGAGGCACACACAGGCACCAACAGATCAATGTTTCTCTCTCTCATGCTGATGTTTCCCCCACTGCCTCTCAAATCAATAAACATATCCTTGAGTGAAAATTAAAAAAAAAACCTTGTCAGACCATCTCTGGTTGAAGAAGAGATCTTTCTTTCGTTTCTTCTGAATAATGTAAGCACATTTTTGTTAACTTACCTTTTGTTCACCAGGGGTCAGCAGTATCATCGGTTGAGACTCGGTAGTAGGTGTGTTGTACAGTGTCAGCCATCAAAAAGTTAGTGAGGAATAGTTCCCCTGAAGATGAAAGAAAATGATTAATTAAAAAACTAATTTCTGCTTCCAGAGTCCAGCCAATTAAGAAAGTGTCTATGTCCTGGGCCACAGCATCGCACGACACAGGAGTGGGGCCCCCTGGGGCAGCCCCATGGGCTCCCTGCTCTCCAGTTCCCGTGTCTGTGGTGATGGCAGAGACGTACTGAGACGTTTCTGAGTGGCCTGCAGCTGCGGACATGGGCCTGCTCTTCATAGTCACTGGAGACAGTCTCCGTGATCATAGCCAAGACCACGGCTTCAGCTGAAGAGCCTCAGGAAAAGAGCCATGTTAGTTCTCAATGGTTCCAAGCCAGATGTGAGAAAACGTGGAAAGGTTAACTGTAGAGCTGAAACCAATATTGGAAAAAACTAGAATAATTCAGGACTTGTCACTGAGTGGAAAAAATGTGCAAGAGGAAACACACAAGGGTGAGCACGGTAATGACCTGTCCTGAGGCCAGCGCCACCGTGACTAGACTCAAGTCCCTGCAGGACCCCGAAGCTGAGGGACAAAGAGTGAACCACGAGGAAGTGTGCTCCACTTGAAGAAAACTCTGTGAGTTTTGTAATTTATACAAGCAGAAAAGTATGGCACATGTGTGATAATAATACATGGTAGGGATGTTATGTGAAACATAATTTGGATTAGGTGACTTTTATTAATTTGGACCCACCAGGCATAGATTCTGTATTTTTGTCTGCAGTTTGGGTCAACAGAAAAGGCTCTAAAGGTTTGTTGGGATGGTTGGCTAAAATAATGCATGCAATGATTGTTCCACAAGTACAACATGGACATGCCTGCTGTCTCTTGTTTCAATGTACAAGAAAGAATTCAAAAACTTAGGGGACTGGAATATTGAAGTGTATTTGTCATTTAAGTCCTATTCCACACCTGGGAGTGTCCACAGGGCATGTCTTTCTCCAGCACATTGAGAAATATGAGGGGGTACCCACATGACCCCAGGACTGTCTTTGGAGGGTGGGCCCCTTGTACTACATGCTTCCCCTGCTAGGTAAGTGCTTTAAGAACCCATCTGTATCAGTGTTCCAGCTGGCATTGTTGTGAGAGGCTGCATTTGGCTTCAGTGAATTTTTTTTGAAGACACTATCAATGTGTTTGCCCATTTCATGGTGGGTGATTTAAAAGCACACCTGCCCACTCCACATTGAGAGTTCAGTATTTTTTTTTTAACAAAAATAGCATGACCCTCATGCCCCACCCTCTCTATTCACCCAATCTCGCCCTGAGTGACTTTTTTTGTTTCTCTGGATGAAAAAGGTCCAAAAAGGGAAACATTTTGTGTATGTGGAAGAGGTGAAACAAAAAATGGTAGAAGCGCTAAAATACATCAAAATTGATGAACTCAAAAACTGTTTTGAGCAGTGGGAAAAACATCTCGATCGGTGTAGTGTATCGCATCAAATGGTGAGTATCTTCAAACTGACTGAAGTTTAAACATGTAAGAATAAGTATGCAACTTTTTATAAATAAATTCTAGGTTTTGGGGCCCTTCCTTGTATATAATATGAATATGGTTGTCATTAAAAGAAGGAAATCCTGCCATCTGTGACATGAAGTGAGTGGACTTGAAGGCATTATAAGTGAAATAAATCAGAGATAGAAAAATACTGTAGAATTAAAAAACAAAGAGATAGCTATGGAGAGCAGAGGTAGGCTGTGGTTGAAATGGGTGAAGGGGCAAAGGGAACAAACTCCCAGGTACCGGTCCTGGGGCTGTAAAGTACAGCACAGTCACTGTAGTAACCAACACTGTATTTCACATCCAAAAGTTGTCAAGAGAGTAAATCTTCAAGGTTCTCATCACGAGAAAAAAACTGTAACTCTTTCTGGTGACGGATGTTAACTAAAAATATAGTTTATAATCATTTCACACTAAAAACACAGGTGCACTCATACATTTGCCCCTAAACCTAATACAATGTTGTATGTCAGTGACATCTCAACTTAAAATAAAAGAGCCAGGGAAACAAATTTTCTCCAGCCGCGCAGTGGGCAGCCCAGGGGGAGCTTCCTTTCTAGCAAACACATTTGCAGGAAGTCTGGGGCTCAATGACAGACATAAGAATCCGTCCTTCCCACGGGGCCATGGACACTCATCCAGAGCATGGGGTCAGGAGCTGGACTCACCAGGAGACACCCAAAGGAGGAGCAGGAAGCACAAGGATGGGACAAAGGTCTCTGGGCCGGTGACACATCCAGTTCCCGTGTCTGAATGTCCTGGTGGTTCTGGTCCATATCCCTGTCAGAGATAAAGCCCAACACCAGTTAAAGTGGCCAGCACAGATTTCAACCAGAAACATAGGACATAAGGAGGGAAAAGAGACCAGCAGGAACTGAACTCGGCTTGGATGCTCCGAGGTGACTGAGCTTTGTAAGGGGAGAATGAGCCAAAAGGGAGAGAGGTGACTGAGGACTCGGTTGATCGTCAGGGGCGTCAAAGGTTAGAGAGAGAGAGAAACAGGGTGGTCCACACGTGTAACCCATCTGGGTCTGTTCACCTGTGCTGATCAGTCAGGCTCCCGCCTTCCCACAGAGAGGTCACATAGGGCCCTACCTTGAGGAGCTAGCAGCCCCTTAACTTGTTTAGGCTGTTTTCTCAGTAGGCACTTCAGGGGGCCCCAGGGCCACCCTAGGGATGCAGCTGGAGCTGTTAGAACCTGGTAGTTCCTGTCCACATCTCCGTAGGCCAACGTCCAGGCGTGAGTGGACGCGGGGCCCAGAGGAGCCTGGCCAGGGGAATCCTTTTTCGAGGTGACAGGCCCAGAAAGGGGGTGGATGCTGGGAGGGAGGGAGGGAGAGGAAATGGGGAAGCTGAGAACGATTAACAATCAAACAGAAGTGTTTGGACTACATGCTGGACTACATACTATTGATCTTCCTCGATATAAAATTTTAAGAAACAACGAATGTTAGCTTTGCCAAAAGTGCATCCCTCCAAACAGCGTACGAAGACATCGCAGCAGGAAAGCCCTCTACGTGGGACCACAGGGGACCTCAAGGCCGCGGAAGACCAGAGGCGCGTCCCGCGCGAGGCGGGCGCCAGCGAGGCAGGGTTTGAAAGGCCCGCCGGCCGCGAGACCGCGGCACCTGGGCGCCCTCTGCCGGCCGCGCCTGTCGAAGCTCCCCTCTTGGCCCTTCGTTTGCAGCTGCGCACAAGCCTTTCCGCCGCTTCCGGTGAAGGCTCCGCTTGGCCTTCCGCCTGGCCTTCCGCCTGCGGGCGCAATATGGCGCTGAGTTGGCAAGTCCGTATTTTGTGGTCAATGCAACCCTTTCACCTGCACGAGCGAAAAGATTTGAGGGCAGGAGCCTGCACGGGGTGGAGGGCAGGGGAAGCGGGGTGAGGGACGGAGACGGGAGGGCGAAAAGGAGCACCTAAGGTCCCCGCTGCCCCCTGTACCGTGCCTTCCCCACACCCAGAGCCTCCCCAGGTGACGTCCAGGGACCTCCTTGGTGGACAAGGACCCAGACGCTCCGAATTCCTCCACATCACGCGTGTCCCCGACTTTCCTTCCCACCTGCACAGCTCCACCCACATGGCCGCCCTGCACGCTCCTGACGCCCCACAAATGACTGTCCCCAGTTCCCTCTAGAGCATCTGCCTCTCACAGGCCCTTCCCGAGGGCAAGGACGCGCTTCTCCCCTCCCGCCCGCGGTCTTCCTCCCTCCAGCTCCCTGCACGGCTCATCCTCACACACCCGTCCTCCCAGGGGTCCTCTCTGCACCCCCCAGCTCAGGGCTCTGAGGGTCTGAGATGCTCTGGGTTGAACCTCTGAGAACAGGGGACCTTCGTCGAGGTTCATCCTCTGTGAGCTCCTTCGCATGTAGTGCGCTCGGAGTGACAAAGATCCCCCTTTCACTGCAGGTCAAAAACAAACAGCAATTTCAGCCTCTCACGTCTTTCACCTCGAGTCTTGATACCTTTCCTACAACCCCCCGATTAGGCAAAAAGGAGCGGGGTTTGGACCTAAAGATGCCCCCCCTCAGGATCGGCAGCCATGATGGGAGTCCTGCCTGCGGGCTGAGCCAGCGCCTTGCAAACCGCGTTCTGCCGATACATCACTGGGATGTGCGCTCCTGCGCTCACACCCGGGGTTGCCGTCGTTAGACCTCGGTGGGGAGTCTCACCTGGCTGGATCAGAGTTCACTCTGCACGTGTGGTGAATTTCCACAGCTCAGAAGTTAGAGCTCCTTCTATAAACCATTTCAAACCTCGATTTTGAATTTCATCACTTGCAATATTCACATTTTCTTCCATTTTCCATCCTAGGGAGAAAAAACTTCTTACAATAAAGGGCATTTCTGGAAGCACATTATCACTGCATGCACACATAAACCTGGTCTTAGAACCTCTCTTTGGTGTCATCTGGCAAGAGCACCCGCATAAAGTTTTTCAGAACTGGTAGCAGTATGGTGGATGGAAGTCTCGGGGGTAAAGAAGGAGTGTTTTTACTAGGAAATGCCACATCACCGTCTCCTGTAAGGACACAAAGAAAGATATAACGTGAAACATCATGAACTTTGATGACTCTGAGGCTAAACCTGACTCTGAAGAATTGGATGTGGACTGTGAAGATACCTATGGGAACCTAACTAATTGGTTTCATTGTTAGGTACATAAGAGACATTTTTGTACAATTTGCAAAGGGCTCTTTGAATAAGAACAAACTGAGTATTATGAGTATTATATGCAACTGGGTGACTCTTTCATTAAGGAGCATCTGCAATAAAGGTTCTTTGATGACATATAAGTGCCACCCATTTTCCTTCCAAGGAAAACAGTGAGAGTTCTTTGACATCCCTATTTGTAACACAATGCAAGGTGTTTTGTCTGTCTTCTTTGGTGGATTTTACTTAAATTGTGCTTTTGCCTAAACACTATTAAGCAAAAGCACACAAATCTTTCAGTCAAGGTTTGCAGAAGAAATGAATCAGAAAATTGTCAGGAAAGTGATTTTTAAGTGATGGAAAATTCTAAGAAGTTTCCTCCTGAAATACTTACAACACCCTTTACAAATCTCAGACCATTTGTATGAAGGAGTAAAATACGTACTTATCCTAGTGATACTTCAAATACCAACCAACTCTTCCTGTGCCATTCACTTGGTGCTCAAGATTATCACAACGCTTGAATCAATCAATTCTTTGGGCTGCGCTACCACACCAGCTCTATCCACATTTTTTAAAGAAATAACTCTGTATCTACTCGTTCAGTAATTTATATTTGATATAAAAACTGCTGTAGGCCCTGGCTGGTGTAGCTCAGTGGATTGAGCACGGGCTGTGAACCAAGGGGTCATTGGTTCAATTCCTAGTCAAGGCATGTGCGTGGGTTGTGGGCCAGGCCCCCGGTGTGCAAGAGGCAACCACACACTGATGTTTCTTTCCTTCTATTTCTCCTTCCCTTCCCCTCTCTCTAAAAATAAATGAGTAAATTCTAAAAAACAAAACTGCTATAGGTTTTATGGAAAATGGTGATAAAGCTGTGCTGAAAAACGAAGACTCACCTGCACTTTATTCCAGTACATGTTGACATGCTCCAGTGCAGGGTTGTGTGAACCCTCTTCTCTTGCTGTGCACGGTCTGTCAGAGCAGGTGTCCATTCAGGGATAAGTCAGAGGGAGAGTGACACACACTGTGTGATGTCCTTGGATGTGGAATCTAAAAAAGCCAAGAGTGTAGAAACAGGAGCAGGGGTTACCAGGAGCTGGGGGTGGGGAAATGGGGAGATGCTGGCCCGAAGGTGCAGACATGCAGTGAGATGAACTCCTGCCGAGTGTGTAATGCACAGCCCAGTGATTACAGCCATCAACACTGTGCTGTACACTTAAAATGGTTAAGAAATTAGATTTTAGATGTCTCCCCACCAAAAAGAAATGACGATCATGTGACGGGTGGAGGTGTTAGCTAACGGTAGTGTTCATCATACTGCAACGTGTACATGAGTCAATCAACACCTCATGCACCTTAAACTCACACATTATGTATCAATTGTATCACAATAAAAATTAGGGTGCATTTTAAACCCCCACAAAAAACACCAATTTGAACATGAACTTGCAAGAGATGCACTGTGCCACCAACGGCCACAGTGAGACTGGGCGCCAGGCTGTTGTGGGCACGTCCTCCCAGCCCCCTGGCCCCCACCGGGACGCCCGGCAGACCTGCGGGAGCTCTCTCCACTGCTCGTGTTCGCCCTCCTGCAGTTGAGCCACGGAGGCGCCTGGAGACCTGCGGCCCATTTTCACTTGCCTGGTGTGTGCCTCCTTCCAGTGGAGTGGGACACGGGCTTGTAGAGTCACATAGTTTCTCCATTCCAGGTCATGGCTGACAACACTGTCTCTGCTAACATCTCGAAAAGCCCAGGTCTCGTATCTTTCCTTAGGAAATTCCCGCTGCCTACTGAGCACCACCTGGGGGCTCCCCTCCAATTTTAATGCCTACCCAAGAACATTCCTCCCACAGTTTCATGCCAGACAGGACACGACTCACAGGGTCGGAGCCAGAGTTAGAGTCAGCACAGCACCTGAGCATGTGCCTGTGGAGTGCACTGCTGTACGATGGGAAGATCACGCACAAACAGGGACACACAAGAAGGTAAGACAGGAGAGACCTCAAAGGGCCAGTAAGCATGCCAAGTGTTCTGGGGTGACAAGGACAGTTCTATATCTAGGGGGCCTATTCCAGCATTGTTTCTTAGAGCAAGCAATAATGAAAACTGAACAAAAACTAAATATTGAAATATCAAGAAAAACAATGACCTGGAAAACCACTGTGACCCATAGATACAGTGAAATACTATGGAAACTTTTAAGAGCCCAAAATCGAAAGGTGTCCAGAACAAACAACTAGGGGCATCAGAGCGTCCCAGCACAGTGGTGAGGGACACAGGTGTCTCTGCAGAGGCAACACAGGCTCAGCGTCCTGACCTCAGCACTTCTTACTTCTGTGACTTTGCATGAAATTCCTCATTTCTCTATACACTTAACATAGTATACAATGCACACATCGGTTATGAGGATTTATTAAACGTGGAAGACATTTAAATCGGTACCTGTGATATAACACATTCTCGATAAATACTAGCAGTCATCAGTATTATCACAATGCTACAGCGTATCTACAGATGAGTGGATAAAGAACCTGTGATACACACGCGTGCAGTGAAATATCTTCGAGCCACAAGAGAGAAGGAAACCCTGCCGCTGCGAAAACTGACAGCATTACGCTCAGTGAGACGAGTCAGACAGATAAGGACACACTGTGTGGTCTTACCTGTATATGTTATCTAAAAAAGCTGAACTCAGAGACAGAGAATAAAGTGGTCATCACTAAGGACTAGTGGGTGGGGGCTGGAGAAACAGGGAGATAATCAAAGGGCACAAGCGTCTACTTATAAGACGAATATGTTTTGGGGAAACACACTCACTCAGCATAGTGATTATAGATAATGACACCATATCATATACTTGGAAGTTGCTAAATGAGTAGATCTTAAATGTTCCTACCACGAAAAGAATTAGTAATTATGTGACATAACTGAGGTATTAGCTAACACTAAGGTGATAATCATTTTGAAATATGTAAGGGTATTAAATCAATATGACATACACAAACTTACATAATGCTATATGTCAATTATATCTCAATAAAGCGAAAAAGAAATTAGTCACTAATAAACACATTTTCTAAAAGATCACAAGTAGACAACCATGAAAATTTTAGGTGGTCATTTTTCTTCCCTTTCAGCCAAATTTTATGTAATATGTTTACCTTAAAAAGAAGTGTTAGTTAATATGTTAATCTAGTGTGACTTAATTTAAAAAATACTTTTTGGCAAAATAAATACTTAGAAATGCAGGTCCTCGAAGAGAAACTTCTGTATGTAATATGCAACCACTCATTCCATAGAAAACCATGAAAATTCAAGTTCAATTACTGCAACACGAACAGCTGCAGAAACAAACACACAAAGGATACAAAGAGGTGGCCAGAGTGTGGATTTGAAGGCACCGTCGTGGTATAACTCTGAGGGCTTCCCAAGGATGTTTAAGTGGCTGAGGAGGTTTTCAACTGAAAACCCGTGGCCCCTTCGGATGGGCAGGACGTCTTGGCTTTGCTCCTAGTTCTTTGCTCACGCAGAATCTGCCCTGAAAGCCCACGCTCTGTTTCAGCACCTTTTGAGGCCCACGGCTTGATAATCGTATACCCTGCATGCCTAAGACTGATGCCCCCAATAAAGCTGCGGAAGTGTTAATAAACTCAGAGCTCATGAATGTGGCCTACGATGACTGCCAGACCTAGCACACTTTCGGTAATGGTTAGCACTTCCACAGTGCTTCAAGTTTTTACACTGAGGTGCAGCTGCAGCTCTGTGACTTTTCTGGTTTTTTTTTTTTTTTTTTAGCCTCATTCTACTAGACATGTTTCTTAGCAGGTGTGGGGTAGTATAACAAAATACACAGTGTGGGCGACTTAAACAACAGACTTTTTTTCTCACAGTTTTGAAGGCTGGAAAGTCCAAGGTGAAGGTGCCAGCAGAGCTGGTTGCTGGTGAGGGCCCTCTCCCTGCCTTGTAGACGTCTGCCTTCTTACCTTGCACTCCCATAGTCTTTCCTCGATGAGCTCTCTTAGCAGTCCCCAACCTCTTTGGCACCGAGGACCATTTTTGTAGAAGATAATTTCTTCCATGGACTGGGGTGGGGGTATGGTTTTGGGATGATTCAAATGCATTACGTGCAAGCTCACCTCCTACTGTGTAGCCCAGTTCCTAACAGGCCCGAACCGGTGCTGGTCCATGGCTCAGGGGTTGGGGACCTCTGCTGGAAGATACATGTTTTTATAGAGACATAACCCCATTTTAAGTTCAGAAGCATACTGTGTGTTCAGCAATAACTATTTTGCTGTGATGAACAAAGAAAAGATACTGTCCTCTCTGTGTGTGGCTTTTTTTCTTTCTCAGCCCACTCATTACTCTACATAGAAAAATACCAGGTCAGAAAAAAAATCAACAATTAATATTTACAGAGCCTATAGTTCCCTGCAGTCATGATGGATTCTTTGGAGCTCAGCAGGGCCTCCTTGTTATTGGATTTAATGTGAAGAAGATATTAAACACTCTGTCTCTCCAACTGCATTTTCCTGTTGACCATCTGCATTGTTGATGAGATTGGTGAAATTCAGAAGTTTAGGGTGTTTTGTTTTGTCTTAACTTGAGACCAAAAGAAAGTATGACTTGGACTGACCACAGGTTTGTGCAATCTTCAGAGCCCACATGAAAGACACGCACCAGGTCAATGGTAGGAAGTCCAGCTCTCTCCTGCGAGCAGGTTCTGTGGTTGCAGCTGTGGTGGTGAAGACCCCATGCCTAATATTGAGTGTAAACTGCAATTGAAAAAAAAAAGAGATGAATGGGTAGAGAAACTTTAGACATTTGTGTTTTAATCTACGCAGCTACAATACTGGTATTAATAAACTTTGCTTTAGAAATGCTAAAAACAAAGACTCTGTGTCCAAGTCCTGGTCTCTGTATCATGTCTGATAATCACGTGGTACACCAAGCTGAAACTCCCAAACAAACAACAGACAACAGACCTGAAGCTCTTTCCTCTCCCACTGCTCCCAGGGCCTCGGGTATGTGCAGCTGTGTCCTGAGCATCGTAGATCTGCTTCCAAGCCATTCCATGAGGAAGGGAAGGTGAGACAGAAGAGCAGCTTTGTGACCTCCAGCAAATATCCACAACTCTGAAAAATCTGATGGAAGGAGTTTACCCATCAACACGATGAAGGGGGTAGTCTCTACACCTAATAACACAGGTTTCAAGGTTTGACAATATCTATTAAGGCCTTTACAGACCTGAACCAGTTGTTTCAAGAAGTATCAGTATGTCCTCACCCATTTAATGGGTAAAATAATACTACATTGTGCAAAATTTGGGGGGTAAAGAATCCCCCAAAGCAGAGATCATTGTGCCATCAGAGTTCGATACAAAATCATTGTTCCTGCTATTATTGTGGTCACATGTGCGCTCACAGAAGCACAAACATGTATCTATGTGCACACACACACAACACACAGTAAAACTAATTCACTTATGTATTTTATAAGCAGAGGTCATGTTTAGAAAAGAAACACCAAGACTGTGACGGTGGTCACCACCGAAAGGTTAAATCAAAGGAAGTTTAGGATATGTGTAGACTTTCACGGCCTACACTCGAGACTTCTACATTCATAAAGTGAAATGAACATCAATGAAGCCAAAGGTGTATTGACATGTTTATGAGAGGCATTAAATTTTTAAGTAACATATAAGTAAATCAGAAAACATTTCTAAACAGGACTCTTGGAAGCCTGTGTTTCTCTGCTGATATTCTGCCTGCTCCCTCCGCACATTCCCCACAGCTTTCCAAACATTCAAGTCATTTCAACTAACTTGCAACAAATGAAAGCAAACATACGTCACATTTTTGTGTGGCCTGGAGAACCGATGGGAAGGGAGAAAAGTGGAAAACGTGAAGACCATATAGTAATCATAATCATGACAATAGCCACTGTCACAGGGTCTCAACGCAGAGCCTCCTCCTTAGTGAGGAGGCCAGGAGCCTAAACATGACCACAGTGCCGGGACCCTGGAGGAGGGGCAACCGCAAAGGCAGGCAGGGGAGAACTTACGGCAGCCACGGTCAGTCTAGGGGAGGGGAGGCATGAAGGGCAAAGAGCACACGGAAGGCCGCACCACGAGAAGATGCTCCTCTTCACCAGCTGAGTGAGCAGGGGGGAGGGAGCCCGTTCTGGCACAAATACGTGCTCAGCAAGTTCTGAATCTTAAGCTTAGTTCCATGAGAACCGAAAAGTGCTAAGTGTCCATTTTGCAGTTGGTATAAACACATCCATTATATCTATTCAAAATCTTGCTGGATAAAACATCACATTTTAAAATTAAAGAAAGCCATGCTATGTAGAGTTCATGGAAATTTAAAATACAGCAGAAGACTCAGA
>PVKM010035543.1:0-15133 GCA_004027735.1 Carollia perspicillata | reverse complement strand
TTTAATTGTATACTGCTGTGGCATTAAGTACGTTCACATTGGTATGCAGCCATCACCGCCATACAATTTCGGAATGTTTTAATCCTCCCGGCTCAGACTGTCTCCGTTAAACAACGCATTTCCCCCTCTTCTCCCAGCCCCTGGCAACCACCCTTCTACCTCCTGTCTCTGGATTTGACTATGGTAGGTACCTCCCATAGGAGAACCATGCAATGTTTATCCTTCTGTGACTGGCTCGATTCACTTAGTAAAATGTCTTCAAATTTTGCCCGTGTTGTCTGTCGGGATTTTCTTTATTAAGGCTGAATCACATTCCATTGTATGTATATGCCACATTTTGTTCATCTGTGTATTTGTTGGTGGGCCCTTGGGGTGCTTCTACCCTTGGGGTGCTTCGAACAATGCTGCTACGAGTGTAGGTGTACAAGTATCTGTTTGAGCAAGTCCCTTTTAGAGTCGGAACATGGGTGATGATGAGCATCGTAAGAAAGAATCATTGCAGCACAGTGAGTTAAAGTAGTTATGGGTGCTCATGGGTGAAGGAATCATACACTTTATAACACCTTAAACTATTGTTATTTTGTACTAGAGAAGTGACAGAGAGACACAGTGCAGAGTGGCTATAAAGCCAAGTTCTTTGGATGTGGGGAGCGGCTCAACAGTTACTGTGTGGCTCTTCAGAACCCTGGAACCTTCCAGAGGACAGCTGTGTTACTTTGTCACAATGACAGGCACAGACATCGGCAGTGTCAGGCCCTGCTTCTCTCTCTGGAGTGGAACATTCCAGAAGTTCTAGTTTTCTCATGTCAGGAAGGATCTTAAAAATCACAGAGCTCAGGGCAGTCCTCTCTGAAATCAGTAGCATGCTCACTGGGGTAAAACCAAGTTAAACTTTGAGAGGTTTTCTTCTGCTTAACTATGCTGTCTGGTCACATTTCTTTGTTTAGTTTAAACTTCGGGTTCCAACTTCTGCTTCGGTTCTTCTGTCTTGTGGAGACATCCGGAGAGTGAGCTGGCTTCCCAGGGAGGACTCAGCTGGTCAGTTCCTCTCTGTGGTTGCTGTCTTTGACTCTCTCTTTGACTCACAGTACTGGCACGTTTGGGCCTTGTACTTGGCCTTTGGGAGCATCACACTTTATGGACCAGCATGGTTTCCATCCGAGTTCCTCCTGGCTGGCCCAGTCCTTCAGCAACCAGTAACCCAGTCCTGGACGCAAAACTGCCAGGGCCTCAAAGAAGCTCTTTCCTTTTGCTTTGACTTGAAGTTTGTGGTCGGTTTCCATGAATTTAGGAAATCCTGTGGGGTCAGAACCTGGGGATTTGGAATAAGCTCGTCAGGAGTCCTAATGACTCATTCCCAAGACACAAGTGAGGACCTAGTACTAAAACAGATGAAGTAACTAGCCGACTAACTAACAATGCTAACTAACACAAACACTCATACTACTTTGATGCACCGCACTCTGTGTTCTACTGTAGACACTCTTCCTCATACAGTAGCTAAGATTTGGGCAGTGGAGAATATTGAGTTTCAATTTCGGTCATGATCTTGGAAATTAAGGGGCTTCAAGGTGTGAAACTGGTGATGAGGGTGAGAGGGGCTAATCCAAATGACATGAGGGCTCTCGGAGAGTGTCTTGGAGTCAAGATCTGAGTGTATGAGTTCTTTGCTGTCTGTGTGTGCGTTGTGGCCTTGGGAAAAGCAATAGCCCTTCTGGGCCTCCTTGGCTTGTTCTTAGGGTGGGAATGGAGTTGCAGTGCTCAGGCTGTGAGAGATGGTCATGCTAGTATTGATGGTGGTGGTACAGGCTTGCAGGGGGAGTGGGCAGATGTGCTGAAAAATGTATTTGGACCAATTAGTTAAATGCTCAATATTTATACAGAAGATTTGCAGGAAAGCAGCAATAAGTCAGCCTCTGGAAGATTAGTATACAACTCCGCATAATAGTGGGGCCTAGAACCCCAAGTCTGCCTGCTCTGCTCCACCCTCCCTCCCCTGATCCAGATCAACCAATCCTTCCTAGTCTCCACTCATGGAATCCTACAGGCTAAGGTTAATATTGGAGATAAAGCAGAGTTATTTATTCTCCCTTAAATATTATCAAAGTGATTTATTAATTTTAAAACTCTAATGCTATTTTTTGATAACAGATGATTATTGCAGGGAACTCGGAAGTATAGAATATTATAAAGAAGTTTAATAATCACCCAAACTTTCATCATCCAAAGATAATCAGTCACTATTAACATCGATTATTCCTTACAAACATTTTTCTCACATAGAGTTGTCGTTACATATATGCATGCACAACAATAAATAATGCTGATATTTCAGAGATTTAAGCAGTTTTTATAAAATTAAGATAAGTTCATATATTTTTCATGTATTATGAATATTTCCCCTTTTTGCAAAAACAGACACTAGAAATGCCTGACATTAGAAATAACCATTGAAAGAGACTTTGAAATATATACGTGAAAAGCATGAAAAATATAAAATGATGAATAATGAGCAAAATAACTCTTCATTTCACATAAGAAATCTTCATTTGTTTTCAGGGATGGCATTTTTGCAGGACACACAAATATCTTGTGGAAGGTAAGACATAAAACCTGAAAAAAAAACCCCATAAAGCTTAGAAGTGAAAAGATTGATTCAATAACTTTGCCGGATAAGCAGGAGTTCATTAGAGTCTACTCAGTCACTTTAAACGGAACCAGGGTGCAGACACCTGGCGATGTTGGTTCTGAGTTGCTCCCCACAGGGGTGCTGCTCTCCCGGCCCCCAGCAGGGCACTCTGGAAGGGAGCAGGCTCTTCGCATTTGATCGCAGGCAGTGTTTTTATCTTGGCATATTGCTTTGCAGTCTGCCTTGTGATGAATGACATCTTATTTTTCTTTCTTTTTATATGACGGTCATATTAAACATTGCATTTCCTGTCTTCAAAGAGGGAACCACGGTCCAGTCTTACCCTAGATTCTCAGCCACTGTTGTTCTGCATTAGAATATTACATCCTAAGGAACACACTTTCATGTATGTTGACTTTACATTTATTATTTTTAACCACTATAGACAATGATGTATTTTCTAAGACTGTCCCAGAATATTTGCTGCCACTCTGCTACTTTGGGGATATTTGTTATGACTTTCATTTCGCATCAAAAATGTCAGTGGTTCTCTCATCAGATCATCAGATATCATCATATTTATTTATCCTTGTTTGCATCCAGCCTGTCATGGAAATAATTATTTGAACATTAATACAATAGCTAACACTCATCATATTATGTTCTATGTTTCTCAGTTAAGATTCGTACTTAGTTTTTATGGACCCCAGTCTTTTTTCAGCTTCATTAAAGTATAATTGACAAATAAAATTGTACTATATATGAAGTACACAGTGTGATGATTTCGCACATGTATCAATTGTGAAAGAATCCCCACGATTCCCACAATCAAGTTAGCACACCCATCATGTCACAGTCACCTTTTTTTTGTGAGAATACTTAAGTTCCACTCTCTTAGAAATTTAATTATACAGTACAGTGTTATCAGCCACAGCCGTCATTGTTACATCCTGGAGCCTCAGATCTTATTAATCTTACGCCTGAAAGTTGGTACCCTTTTACCGATCTCTCCGCATTTAAACCGCCTCCTAGCCCCTGGCAGCCACCATTCAACTTTCTGTTTCTATGAACTTGACTTTTTTGTTGTTTCATATGTAAGTGATATCTTCTATATTTGTCTTTCTCTGTCTGGCTTATTTCACTTATATAATTCTCTCCAATTTCATCTATCTTGTCGCAAATGGCAAGATTTCTTTATTAAAGGCTGACTAACGTGTAGCCGCACATCCATGAACAAACACTTACGTTGTCTCAATACCTTGGCCATTGTCCACATGGTCCTAGCCACAAGGCTGCCGTGACCATGGCAGTACAGATACCTTCTTCCAGGTAATGGTTTCACTTCCTTTGGATGGGTAATCATTGCACCCAGAAGGAGAATTGCTGGGTCATATGATAGTCCTGTTTTTAAATTCTTGAGAAACATACACACTGCGTTCCAAATGGCTGTACCAGGTCCCACCAACAGTGTGCAAGGGTTTCCTTTACTCCACATCCCGGGCAACGCTTTTACCTCTTGTCTTTTTGATAAGAGCCATTCTGATATGTGTGAGGTGATAGCTCATTGTGGTTTGGTTTGTATTTCCATGGTGATTAGTGATATTGACCATCTTCTTTTGTGCCTGTTGCCCATTTGTGTGTCTTCTTTGGAAAAAATGTCTATTTAGTTCCTCTGGCCATTTTTAAATGGGATTGTGTGTGTGTGTGTGTGTGTGTGTTTTCCTACTGAGCTGTGTGAATTCCTTGTATGTTTTCGGTGTTAACCCCTTACTGAATATGTGGCCTGCAAACATTTTCTGCCATTCCATAGGTTAATGATAGGTTCTTGGCTGTGCCCAAACTTTTTAGTTTGATGTAGTCCCAATGGTTTATTTTTGCTTTGTCGCCTTTGCTTTTGCTGTCAAATCCCAAACAAAACAAAACAAAAAACTGTTGCCGAGACCAGGGTTGAGGAACTTTACCCCTTAGTTTTCTTCTAGGAATTTTACAGCTTCAGGTCTGACATTCAAGTCTTCAATGTATTATGAGCTGCGTTTTGCATATGGTGTAAATAGGGATCCAGTTTGCATGTGGGATTCCTTTGCATGTGGATGTCCAGTTTTCACAGCACCATTTCTTGAACAGGCCATCCTTTCCCCATTGTATATTCTTGGCACCTTTGTCAAAAATTAATTGTGGGTTTATTTCAACTCTATTCTTCTAATTTGTTGTTTCTTATGCCAATACCATACTGTTTTGATGACTATAGGGAGTGTGATGCTTCCAACTTTGTTCTTTCTCAAGATTGCTTTGGTTATTCAGGGTCTTTTGTGGCTCCATGCAGACTTTTTAGGATTCTTTCTATTTCCTTGAAAAATGCCTTTGGAATTTTGATAAGAATTGCATTGTATCTGCAGATTATTTTGGATGTAGTGTGGACTTTTTAAACATTACTAATTCACCTACTCCGTAAACATAGAATATCTTTTCATTTATGTCTTCAATTTTTTTTCAGTGTTTTATAGTTTTCAGTGTACAGATACTTTGCCTCTTTGGCTAAATTTATTCCTAAGCATTTTATTGCTTTTAAAAAGTATTTATTTATTTGTTAATTTGAGAGAGAGAAACATTGATTTGTTGTTTAACTTATTTATGCATTCATTGGTTGATTCTTGTATGTGCTGTGACTGGGCTCAAACCCATGGCTTTGGCATATGAGGATGATGCTCTACCAACTGAACTAGCAGCTACGGCAGTGTTGTTTTTGATGCCACTGTAAATGGGATTATTTTAATTTCTCTTTCAGACATTTCAGTGTTAGTGATTTTTATATACCAGTTTTTTATTCTGTAACTTTACTGAATTTGTTTTTAGTCTTTTAGTGGAGTCTTCCAGGTTTCGCATTTAAAATGTGTCATCTGTAAAAACAGACGCTATCACTTCTCCTTCCTCATTTGGATGTTCTCTATCTATCCATCCTGACTGATATGGTCAGGACTTCCAGTACGATGTTGAATAGAAGTGGTGAGAGTGGGCATCCTTGGCTTCTTCTAATCTTAGAAAGGAAAAGTTTTCCATGTTTCACCATTGAGTATGACGTGACCTGTGGGCTTGACATACATGGACAGGATATTATAACGTGAGGAGTGCAGGCTTTCACACTAGACTTCCTGATCAAAATCCTACTTCCACCACTTCTTACAGGTGTGATTATGAGAAGTTACTTCTCATCTACCTGCATTTTCTTATCTGTAAAACAAGGATAACAACAATGCCTATCTCATTGGATTTCTTTTTTTCCTTGCATTGTTTTTAATTTCAAAGCTTAAATTTTCCCGCATTTGACCAAAGGGACTCTCTATGGTCAAGCTTCTTGTGTCTTTTAGATATGTCTATCAACCTTCAAAAACAGCTTTATTGAGCTATAATTTATATACCACACAATTTATCCATTCATACTTCATCACTTTTTAAAAAAATATTTAATTTCTTTTTTTTTTTTTAGAGAGAGGAGAAGGGAAGGAGAAAGAGAGGGAGAGAAACATCAATGCATGGTTGCTTCTCACATGGCCCCCACTTTGGACCTGGCCTGAAACCCAAGCATATGCCCTGACTGGGAATCGAACCGTGACCCTTTGGTTCCCAGCCCATGCTCAACCCACTGAGCTGTACCAGCCAGGGCCATACTTCATTACTTTTTACTGCCAAATACATTCTGCTTAATTGAAATATCAGTTTTCTTTATCCATTCATCAGTTGTACATTTGAGTTGTTTCCATTTGGGTGCTCTTGTGTATAATGTTGCTATGAACATTTATATACAAGTTTGTTTGGAGACATATTCTTATTTTTCTTGGGTATAAACTTTGGAATGGCATTTATGGATCATACAGTAACTATGTTTAACATTTTAAGGAACTGTACCCAAGCAATTTTCCAAAGCAGTGGCACCATTTTTTTACAATACACTAGGCAGGTATGAGGGGTTCAGTTTTCCCCTCTTTGCCAACACTTGTTATTGTCTGTTTTTTCTTTTTACCTTTGCTTTTTACCATACAAATGCATGTGAAGCGCTATCTTATGGTTGTGATTTGCATTTTTGTAATGCTTAATAATATGGGGCATCTTTTAGTGTGTTTCTTTGCCATTTGCATATCATCTTTGGAGAAATGCCTATTCAAATCCTCCCTCCATTTTTAAATTGGATTACTTGTCTTTTTATTGTTGAGTTGTGAGTGTTCTTTATACATTCTGGATGCAACTTTCTTGTCAGGTCTACGGTTTGCAAATATTTCCCCCCATTATGTGGCTGTCTTTTCACTTTGCTGATGCTATCCAGGAACCCAAGGTTTTAAAATTTTGATGAAATCCAATTTAACTCTCTTTTTCTTCAGTAACTTGTATTTTTGATGTAATAAACACCTATGTTGGCTTTGTCTAACCCAAGATCGTGAAGATTTACTCTTGGGTTTTTCTCAAAGAGCTTTATAGTTTTAGCTCTTATATTTGGATCTATGATCCTATTTGAATTCATTTTTGTGTGGTGTGAGGAAGGGGTCTCACTTTATTCTTTCGTATGTGGATATCTAGTTGTCCCGTTTTTGAAATTCATTGAGTTTTTGGGAGTATAAGAAGTAGTATATGTAAAGTACTTAGAATAGTACATGGGGATGCATAGCAGCACTGAATAAATGTTAGTTACTATTATTTTATCATTTATTATACTGAATTGGCATTGTATGTTTACTTGTCTGTCTCTCTCAAGAGACTATCTTAATGTTTGCACCTAATGTGCCCAGCGTAGTGCCCAACAGACAGTGCATGCTGAATAGATGTTTTTGGATGGATGAATTGTAAGTAGGGCTTCCCTGGCCAGGCAGTTAGTGAGTAAAGCTCAGGTCAGATCCAGTTCCAACACCAGCGTTCTACTGCGCTAGACTGCAGTCCCTACCAAGGGGCCTGTCAAAGTTAGAACACGTCGACAGTGGCTGCCCTGGGGCATCTCCCAGAGAGCACAACACACCATCCCTGCGTGCAGGTCACTTCCGCGTGTTTATCCCTCCCGTGTCTCCTTCCCCACCTGTTTCTTTCTTTCTCCCCCTGTCTCCGAGCATGAGCTCATGGATATAGAAACCCTCCCTAGCTCTAGTCTCTGCCAAATCTTCTTCGCTGCACCCTTTGAGTTTCAGTCCCTACAAGCCGAAGGTGCAAGACTTACTTCAGTCTCCATCTCCATTTCCCTCTACGTGATCTCATCTAGTTTAATAGCTGTAAATACCACGTTGATGACTCCCAAACCTGTTACTCCAGCCTCAGCTCTTCACTGAGATCCCCACTTAAATCTCAATGGCCTGCTTCATGTCTCACCTCAGACACCTAACAGGCTTCGCACACCTACCACAATCAAAGTAGAGTTTCTCCCACAGACATTTTTCTCTCAGTCTTCCTCATCGAAGGAAATGGCTCCATAAAATCCTCCCAGGTACTGAAATATTTAAAATATTTAGGATTCATTTTTGGTTTCTCTTTCTTGAATCCTTATAGCAGGGCAATCTTTTTGAATCTGCCTTGGAAATATGCCGGAATCTTCCCACTGCTCTGCACCTCCAAGTGGCTGCTCTCGAGAACAAGCACCGTCTCCTTGTGCTGGTCAGTTACAGTAGCCCTTGACCGCTGTCTCCCACCCTTGCCTCTCCCAAGTCCATTCTCTGCACAGTAACCCAAAGGACCTGTTTAAAAATGATGTAGATCATGCCACTCCCTGTTTAAAACCTCTGATGGCTTTCAGTTACATTAGAATATTCACATTTCTTACCACGACCCACATGACTTTCTTCATCTTGCCCTTTAAATAACACAACTCTCAAAGTTGAAATTTCAGTCAGGTGCAAAGATTGAATGATTATGAGATTTCAGAGTGAGTTGCCAGTTCCTGATATGCAGGCTTTCAAAGGAAATGAGTATAAACCTGTTTCATACTCTTGAAACCCTTGGATAAAATAAGAGGGTCGAGACAGTAAAAGAGAGAGGATGTTTGGAGGAATAATTCTTTAGAAAAATCTGGTTATGGGTCCTGTTCCATATTCCGCAGAAAGGACTAGGCATGTTGTCCCTCCCCTCAAACCCGGTGGTGGCCCAGTGCTTCCATGGGGCCGCTGACCAAGCTCGCTGTGTTATTTCTTCAGCTGGGAGGCATAGTGGATGAGGGGCTTGTTCCTTTCCCCGGGGGGACTAGGAGAATGAGGGACAGACCAACTGGCCGACTTGGGAGCGGAGTCAGGAGGATGTGCTGCATCAGGACCGTGGGTACAGAGGGGAGGGGCCAGCTGTGAGCCGCAGGGGAGAGCGTGCATGTGAGTGCATCCTGACATCAGACTCATAAGGCTGCCTGCAAGAGTGTGGGGACTCCGGCAGCGGCCGTTTGGTGGTGCATTCCTACAGGCTCATGAAGGAGTCTTGAGGGATCACTCAAGATAATGATGCTTTCTTTTGCACTAAAGAAAAATTCAGGAGAGTGGGTCCAGGAGGGACCTCCAGATCTGAAAGTTCCCCACAAGGGAGCCAGCTTAAATATCTGTCAGGCCAGGCGAGCACAAAGCCAGATTATTTTGGTTCTAGTTCATGTGGGGCCCTTCCTGCCTGCTTTCCACTCTCCCTCTGCATTGGCCCATCTCACAGGGGTTGAAGCTGCAGTTATGGAGTTCTGTGATAGCCCTAGATCGGACGGCAATGCCCGGTTTCTGCTTTGAGGCTGGTTGATGACTTGAAGTGCTCTTGGGACAACCTATTCGATGAGAGTGAAAGGAAAAGTCACATGCTCCGCTGGAGTATTCTCTGGCCGGAGCAGATTCCCTTGCTAAATAAAGTCAGAAGGAATGGTGGAAATGAATGAAGAAACTAAGGGTTTGATGACATCATGAGTAGGGCCATTTACACACGGAGAAGCTCTACTCATGCAGGCTGCTCAGGTCACGCCACCCCCTGAGAAAACCTCCCTCAGCCCGCAGCTCTGCAGGACCCACTCTGCCCTCTCAGCCGCTCTCCAGCAATCTCACGTCTCTTTTCTTCAGGGCTCCGATTACCGTGTGAAAGCGTCTCGTTCCCGTGTGTGCTTGTGGTCCATGACCCTTCGCTGAACTGCCGGTTCCATACAAGCAGAGATCCCACGTCTCTGGTTCAGTGCGCTGTCCCCAGTGACTGGGACAGGAGCCCTGTGTGTGTAAGTGCTCAATAAATAGATGCTGAGTGAATGAATGGACGTGGAGACTGTGCAAGGAACAGATACCTGGGAGTGAGATAAATGCGTCTCTCCCTTTGTATTGTGAAGTATTTTTAGTACAAGTACCCACTCATGCTGTGGTGGTAACAACTCGCACATTGTTTGCATGACGGGTTTTCTTTGTTGACACTGTCATGACAAAATCCCAATCTAAAAAGAGGCGCAAACCTAAAAAGTTTTAAACAAACGTGGAGGAAGGACACATCTGATATATTAAACCGAAAACATGTGAATATGGACTGACTCGATCTATTTTTATTTGAGAAAATATTTTTATTTTCACCAGATCTTGGAGGACTCTAATTTAAAAAGCTTTGGAATGGGGGTACAGGGTGGAGGGATTGGGCAGAAGGAAAAAGGACTCATGGGCGTGGACAACAGTGTGGTAATGGCTGCGGGGAACGGGAGTAAGGGAGATAAATGGTAATGGAAAGAATGCAGTAAAAAAAGGAAAAAAAATTAAATCCTCACTCGAGGATATGTTTATTGATTTTAGAGGGAGGAAGGGGGGAGAGAGAGAAACAGTGATCAGTCGCCTCCCATATGTGCCCCAACTGGGAATCAAGCCCACAATCTTTTGGTGTAGAGGATGGCGCTCCAACCCACTGACCAACCTGGCCAGGGTGGGATCTCTTTTTACTGTGGGTTTGGAGGACAGGACTCACACGTGCCTTGTAAGCTACAGTATCTCCCACCCCTGGTACCCTTGCCTTTGTGTAATCCCCTCCTGTCGAGGGGCCGTGAGGAACATGACTTGCTTCTAGCCAATAGAATCTGACTGAGTGATAGGATGTCATGCCTGTGATTATGTTATCATATTTAAGACTCTCTCTACAGAGTCTCTTTGCTGGCTTGAGTCACCGCCTGACAAAGACTTCAGGCAGCCACTAGGACCTGAGGTGACCCTCAAGCGACACTCAGCAAGAAACAGAAGCCCTCAGCCTTATAACCCCAGGGAAATGAATTACCTCACTGGACACATAAGACCAGTTTAAACCACGTCCATCATTTATACCTCTGGGGCCAGGAAGGATTTAAGAAGAGGTTTAGTGCCAAGGTGAGCCAGGTGTCTGACCTTGGAGGGGAGGACTGCTGCTCAAGGTGAGGGCGGATGCCTGACAGGGAAGCGTGGCTAGACACAGACTCTTCAGCTTCACCATCTGCCTAGGTCCTGGCCTAGGCAGTACATGAGTGTCTCTCTATACCTCTTGCCTATATATTTTCAATACTTAATATATCTGATGGGGAGGGGTGTGTTTACAGGACCCAAGCGTGGCCTGAGAAGGGTGGGACTCAGTCACAGGCTCCCTGAGAGGCTCTCTACTTTGGTGTTAACCATGGCACTAGGCAGGCAAAACCAGAGAACGCAAATCAGGGGCAGTCGCTAGGCAGAGTGGTAACTGAACCCAGGGGAAATTTGCATCCTCGCCAAACTGAGCTCACCTTTGCTCCACAGTCCAAGCATCTTCCTTCTAAGGGAGCTCTGGCTCGGATGCAGAGCCCGAGCATTCTTTTCACATCTGCAGGAGAGACCAATAGAGGGACCGTGAGTGGGGCTGGGGAGGAGGCCAGGGACCAAGGCGGGGGTGGTGATCAGAGGAAGGGCCAGAATGCAGCCAGCATTCATAACCCTCTTCATGTGGCTCTTTGTCCTGCTGTTGCTGCTGGGATTCCTGGCTAATGGCTTCATCGTGGTGGTGCTGACCAGAGACTGGAGGCGGCTTGGGAGGCTGCCCCGCTGTGACATGATCCTCATCGGCCTGGGTGTCTGCCGTTTCTGCCTGCAGTGGGTTGGAATAGTGCACAATTTCTACTACTTCCTGCAGCTGGGGGAGTTCAGCAGGGGGCCCGTGCGGCAGCTCTTTAATCTCCATTGGAACTTCCTGAATGCAGCCACCTTCTGGTTCAGTGCCTGGCTCAGCGTCCTCTTCTGCCTGAAGGTCGCTAACCTCACCCACCCCACCTTCCTCTGGCTCAAGTGGAGGTTCCCAGGGTCAGTGCCCTGGCTTCTTCTGGGCTCTCTCCTGGTCTCCGGCATCGCCGCCCTGTTCCACTACTGGGTAAACCACACTGCGTATCAAGGGTTCTGTATGAGAAAACTTTATGGGAACATGACCTACAAGGAGTGGAACAGGAGGCTGGAAATTCTCTATTTCCTGCCCATAAAATCTGTCACGTTGTCAATTCCTTGCTCTGTGTTCCTGGTCTCAACTGCGCTATTGATTAACTCTCTGAGGAGACACACTCAGACGATGCGGCAGAATGGCTACAGCCTGCAGGACCCCAGCACCCAGGCCCACACCAGAGCTCTGTGGTCACTCATCTCCTTCCTCGTTCTCTACACTCTGTCTTTTGCATCCATGATCGTCAGTGGTGCAGGCTTCTTTACCATAGAGAGCGACTGGTACTGGCCCTGGCAAATTTTAATGTACCTGTGCACATCTTTACATCCCTTTATCCTCATTCTCAGCAACTTCAGGCTTCGAGGGGTGTTCAGGCAGCTACTCCTGTTGGCCAGGGGCTTCTAGGCAGCCTGGGTGGAATGGGTTCCTTCTCCCGACCCCCAGGAGAGGCTCAGGTGGGGATGACAGAACCACGGCTCACTCGGAGGGAGAGATCTTCAGAGCTAGTGTCTGCTGTGTCATGCCCTGGGCTTCCTCCTCTGAACAGGGGAGGAGGAGAGTAGATCTGGGAACTGCCTGGGCATGACACCTCCCTTAGGACACTAGTACAGTGGGGTCCCCCGGGTCCCAGAGAGCCAGACTTGTCCCGAAGGTCAGAATACAAAATTACGCGCTACTCTCTCTGTTTGTACCCTCTCTGTCGCGTGGCAGCCTTCAGCTACAAAGCCTTGATTAATTATACTCTTACTTCGACAGCCCCATGGGGGATTCCGAGAAAGTGCGTCTACGACTGAATTGGTGCGGATGGGGAGGCAGCAGCCTCCACGAGGGCAACGTAGCAGTTACTGTGAGGGGACAGCGCAGGGGGACAGAGGCCAGGGCAGCAAGGCCCAGAAGCCCTTTCTTCTGAGGAGGGCCTTTTCCTCTCACCCAACTTGGATGCTTCAGTTTGAATTGTATTAAAACCACGGAAGGGTCTCTTTACACAGCCCCCTCTCTTTTCTCATTAATATTGCCATTGTTCCCCTTTCGATTTTCTCCTCTCTGAGGTCTGAGTGGCGGCCAGGCTTTTTCCATGTTTATTCTTCCTGTAGAATCACACATTGTGGTTTTCTCCTTTGACAGATCATCTCTGGAACTTTTTCCCTTCAAGCAAATGTCACAAAGTCCCATGTGAATTGAATAAACATGTACTTCTTGTTCTGAAAAACAAAGACTCAAGAATTTCACTTAGTGCCCCAAAACTATTTAACCTCTTTAATAGTTTTAAATCAGCCTATTAAATATCATCTTTAAGTTTTTAAAAATAGTTTGTGCCAATTGCTATGTTTTTAGGAATAATTTTGTAGAAAACTTTCATTAGAGTTGGGTGCCTGTATGGCAGGCTTGAAAGTTTTTGCTAGAAGGCATCAATATGCAAATTTCAGAGACCAACTTGCAACTGGATTCCTAATAAGGAGAAATTTTAATCTCCTCCGAGAATGAAAATAATTTCCCTATCAGGGTGAGTTGAGGTGAATGTTGCTGAGTGGATGAGCTATAATTTGGGGGCAAGTTATTCTACATCTTTATTGTAAACATTTATTTTTTAATAGATGACTCATTCACTAGGTTCAAAATTCAAAATGTACTTTTAAAATTTTTTAAATTGCAGTTGATGCCCTGGCTGGTGTGGCTTAGTGGACTGAGTGCTGACCTGTGAACCAAAGGGTCGCTGGTTCAGTTCCCAGTCAGGGCACAAGCCTGGGTTGCAGTCCATGTCCTCAGTAGCGGGGCCCATGAGAGGCGACCACACATTAATGTTTCTTTCCTTCTCTTTCTCCCTCCCTAAAAATAAATAAATAAAAATAATTACAGTTGATATTCAATATTATGTTCACTTCAGATATCCTCTTACCAGTTTTTTTGTCTGTCCTTTTGGAGATATTTTATTTTATAGCAGAAAAACCACTAAAACCTAGCTAACAAACCAGTCAGCTAACTTAATGCACATCTAGTAGCTAACTGACCACCTAACTTATTAATTACATTGTCCCCATGACTTTTTGTATGAATGGTTATGCAACATGCGTGCCGTTCTGCTGGTCACAGACCGCCATGTAGCAGGCATGAGCCCTAGTGGCCAGTAGAAAGGAGCTTGATTTGCACCCCCCACCCTCACCACTGCTAGCAAGAAGAGCTGGGCTCCACCTTGCAAACGAGGTGGTCTTCTTCTCTGGGAGGAAGTGCACCAGCCTCCGGGGCCCCGCTGGAGGTGGAGCAGATGCCCGCCGCCAAGAGGATGCGGAGGAAGAAGTCCTTGGGCAGGAGCAGTCAGGGGTCTGGCCTGATCAGCCTGGCGATGAGCACAGCAGGGTCAGCACACATAGGCAGCCGCAAACAGGACAGAGAGTCCCCCTTGGGCCTGCCTGTCACCGGAGAGCCCCAGTGGGGCAGACTCACCCACCCCCGTCAGGTTGTCCCTCCTTTTGGCAGGCTGGGCTGTCCCAGGAGGCAGTGTTGGAGAGGCCAGAGTTGGAATCAGAGTTCGCAGTCTGCACTGAACGAAGGGCCCGACGAGCGCTGTGAAGACTTGTGTGTTTTCTCCTTTAGACTCGGAGCTGCTCCAAGTTGGGGATTTTTGATGGTTTGTCTTTTTATGAAGAGGTTCCTAACAAGTGTTTCACATTAAAACATTTGTGGGGGGGGCACGAATAAAAAGAGTTTAAAGGTCTTGAGGATTGCACTCTGATCCCACGATGCAGGACTGGAATTCCCCTTGCTCCGTACTGCTCGGGCTGGGTCAGTGGTTCTTCCTGATTCTTCCACGAGGCAGGCTGGGCTGGTGACAGAGAGAAGCGCTCACTTGGTTCTCAGCCTACTGATTAAGCAAGTCTAGTCCTAGGTCGATAAGATCAAGGCCTCATCGCAGAACATCCTACCAGCTATAATTATGTCCCAGCTTCGTGCGACTACGCTATTTCCTTGGGGAAACCCTGGCATTTATTTGAATGTTGAAGCGAGTGATTAATAAAAGGTGCATGTACACCTCCCTCACCTGCAGTGACAACATTTGGAAACTGCGGTGCCCACAGAGGAGGCCAGACAGGGAGTGCCTCTGAAGCCCTCGGGGCTTCATCGTGT